>CM033471.1:107307339-107316896 GCA_019447015.1 Hymenochirus boettgeri | reverse complement strand
TCTTTTTAGTGGTATTTTGTGAAATCGGTTAGTATGGAGAGTCCACACACGTTTTTGCACACTTTTACTGATCCTAAAAATTCAATACGGTCTTTATTTGGTACCTTCTGCAAAATTTCCTTCTAAAAAATAGGCTTAGTTCCCTTGAAATCGTACAAATAAGTATCCGCGTTTACTTTACCGATATCACTGGGGACATTGGGGAAGAAGACAACTTTTTTTCTAATTTATAGTTTTAGGGTAAAAAAAAAAGGGTGTGTGTATCACTTTAAGAATTTTTTTGTGTGTATTTCCCCATTTTTTCCCCGATCATTCCCAAAGATGATCATCAGATCATCTTAGGGAATGATACAGAACTTGGAATACGGGCATAAATGCCCGTTTTCCAATTCGAAATCCATCAGAAATCACTTCCCGGAAATCATTTTCCAGGAAGTGGATTTTTCATTCATTGGCAAAGATCATATTTGGTGATCAGAAGTGATCACCAAATTTTGATCTCTGTCCCCATTTTTTTTCTAAGTCTTCGCTAAGTAGCAAAGACTTAGAAAAAATCCTATTTGTGAATGGAACTTTGAGTTCCATTCACAAAATGTATAGAAAAGCTGTTAGCTTGACAGCTTTTTCTATACTTAGGGACTGCAGCATGATCTCCATAGATCATGCTGCAGTACCTCCACTGGACCACCGGGGGCAGCAGTGTACCTCCATATGGGAAGACCCCGGTGAAGGAGGAAGTTCTGTGATGTCACCGGGGTCTCCCATTCAGCTTCCTCCTCCGGACCGGCAGCTTCAAGGTAGGGAAAACTTCAATGTAGGATATCTCCTGATCCCCCCCTCGGATTTGGACGAAACCGAGGGGGGATCGAGGGGACTAGGGGGGCAGTTGAATGCTGCCCCCCGATCGGCCCTAGCAGGGGGGGGAAAAAATTTTGGAGGGGGGAAGCCACAGATCGTATATTCACGATCTGTGGCAGTTAAAGCATTCTCTGCACAGATCGTGAATATACGATCTGTGGCAGGGAAAGGGTTAAAGGGAAACTGCAGTTTAAACACACACCCTTTATTCCCATATCTCTGAAAAGTGCGTATGGAGGCGGGGGTGGGGGACCCGGGAGGAGAAGCAGAGTAGTGCTGCAGGATAATGGATAGGTAAGTAAGGATATCTTGCCTTAAAAGCTACTGTGGGAGACAGGAGAAATGGCCCCGTCTCCCTGGGAATTATAGATTTGATTTTCTCCATTAAACAAAATTCGAAACGGACCTGGGCAAAGTAGGCCCCAGGGGCCACATGAGGTCCATTGGTTGCCCCTGACTCCCCCCCTGCTAATTGACCTGTACCCAAAAAAAAATCTTCCAAAGATAAAAAAAAATAATATAATAATTGATTGTCTCAGGATGGATAATTGATTTACTTTTCTGAAGTTTGCTTGTGTAAATTCTCATTCAACCAGGGCATGGTCTATCTGTTGTATTCAGTTAGATCATCTGGGCTTGAACTTTAGTTCTTTTTTGCTAGTCCTCCAACTGGCTTTTTCATTTCAGAATGACTTGTACAAGAATTTGTTGGCAATAAGTACTCTGAAATGTCCCAATCAGCATATAACAGCCAGGTATTATGGACCTCCAAGAGGTAATATTGAAACTGCCCAGGGTAAGGCATCAAAACAGAATTGTACATGGCGGACAATTGGTGTCAAACCCCTCCACCTCCATTCAGGCTTGGTTTCTTTATTTTGTCATTCCTTGACACGTCTCCAATGAACCAATCCTGTTCATTTGCCAAGATCTTGACATTATAATCTTCAGAAGTATGTCCTTTTTCATTAAAGGGCATGTCCACCCTTAAACCAAAAAAATAGTGACTTGTCAGTTACCTGCCCACAACACCAACTGATATTTTTACATGCATTTGTAACCAGATATTTAATGATGTTTTCTATTTTTCTGGCAAAGGTATCTGCCTCCTCCCTCTGCTCGAAGAGCTTTTATATACGCTTGAGCATGTGCAGAGGAGGTAGCAGGTGAATCAGCAGTTAATCATTGGTTGTGATCAGTGGCGGAACTAGAAATCACTGCCCCCCCCCCCCCCCGCAAAACCATGATGGGACCTCTTTCTTTGCTTAATCTACAGTGGTTTTCTGGGAGGAGGCTTTATCCATCATAGTAAAAAATAACAAGATGGGGGCCACAACTGGCTCCTGAGCCCCCCTGTGGTTGCAGACCCTGCTCCTCTGGTATTTACTCCCCTGGATGTGACGTCAGCAATTACAGCCTTGATTGACTGCATTGAGGGAGAGGCCAGCTTACTTTGCCAAAATAGGGACAATACTAATTCTTAAGTATCTGGTTTGTAATGCAGGTAATAAAGTGCAAACTATATCCGTTGGAGTTGAGGGCAGGTAGCTGACAATTAACCAGTTTTTTGTTTTAAGGGTGGACATACCCTTTAAGATGCAGGTACACAGCTGAGTCCTGAACTGAGAAATTTGCCAAGATTCTTGTACAAGTCATTCTGAATTGAGAAAGCCAGTTGGTTGACTAGTGAAACGTCTTCAAGAACTAAACTCGATCCAGTTAATCTTACTTACTAAGTTAATTTTTTATTTGGAGCTTATAAAAAAACATTAAATGAACCAGGGATATTAAATTTAATCTGTTTATAAAATGCAGTTTTGCAATCTCCATAATGAGAATCGAGTTGAACCTATTGGTCTGGCCCTTTCCGACAGTCCAAGTTTCTCATGTGGCCCCTGTGAAATTTGCCCACCCCTGCCTTAAATTTTTATTTCAGGTGTTTGTAAAGAATGTGTGATGTTGACTATCATGGAATTTACATTATAAATCTTCATGAAAACAACATGAAAGAGGAAAAAAATTTAGAATTAATTAAATTTTAACTTTAATTACAGAAAGCCAAACACGTGTAAGCTGGTATAATTCTCACCTTGTTGCATTGTCTACAATGAGCTGCGACTCAGCTCTGTGATTTGTTTTTAGCTCAATAACCCACTTCATTTTATTAAGGCTGATGAATAAATCTGCCAACAGATTACCTGGTTCAATGCTGGGTAACTGGCGGATATCACCTAAAAAATAGGCAGAAATATTGTCATAAGCACAAGAATGCCACTGTTGATTGCAAAGATACTGTGTATTTTCGACTCTTCTGAAGATTAACTTTACATTCCAACTATATCGTCTATTAATCACAAAACTTAAAACTAACCAAATACACAATTACCAGCATATCTAGTTTACACACTTACAAATGTGCAGGCCTTAATTTCATTTTCAGAATTTTTGCCAATTATTAAGATTAAATCATGTTATATAATTATATCTATTAATGCATACTTCCAATACCATATATACTTGGCTTATACTCAAGTCACTCACCTCAGAGGGCATCCGGCTGAATCACGCTCCCCATCTGCTGGCTGACGTCACTACTCTGTGCCTGTCTTACTTCCCGGCGCCAAGTATTGAGGTCAGGCGTGCAGGTGCAGAGCGAGCAGCAGCCGGATTTCACACGGAGCGGATACTGAAGTACCTTACCTGGACTGAAGACTAACACTGACCTGCGGGGCTCTGAGGGGGCAGTAATCCCATTCAGTATCCCCCAATTCCTTGCCACTGAGGAATTGGGGGTTACTGTATTGGATTACTGTCCATTTAATGGGTAACTAATGCCTCAAAACAATACAGTATCAGGAGGATGGTATCTATTGTTAAAAACATTGCATTCTGATTCTGTATTGTTTTGAGGCTTTAGTTACCCTTTAAATGAACAGCAGAAGCCCCATACAGTAATAGCCATACTGGATTTGGCTATTACTGTATGGGACTACTATAAGGGAATTCTGCTGTCCATTTAAAGGGCAAATAAAGCCTCAGAACAATACAGAATCAGAAGGCAGTAGTAGTCAAAATTTTAACCCTCGGCTTATACTCAAGTCAATAATGTTTTCCTGATTTTTCAGGTAAAAATAGGTACCTCCGCTTATACTCGGGTCGGCTTACACTCGAGTATATGCAGTGTATTTATTTTGTTAAGCCAGCAGTGGTTTTACTTCAATCAAACAATTCAGGGGTCTGTCGTGGCACATGCATCGCTCTTCCCTCTGATTGGGTGAACACTCACAAAGCAACAGATATAGTTATAAAATTATGCAAAACACCTTCAGGGTTATTCAATAAAAGTTCTTATCGTTTAAAATGGTGCTAATTTTGCCCCAACCAATCAGATCTTATTTAACATTTGAAAGCTAACATCAGATTGGTTGGGGCAGAATTAGCACCATTTTAAACCATAAGAACTTTTATTGAATAACCCTGCTTATTTTCTAAACAAACACAAGATGAGTGAAAATGGCAGCTTCTGTCTTGCTTGGCTCCCTATTTGTAAAAAGCCAAAATCCGATTGCATCTATTGCTGCAAAATAATAGCACAGGCAAACTTTTGAAACTTTTAGTGCATTGGCTATATTGCATATGGATTTACTTGGCCTTAATAAGAGTCTCTTTTATGGCAACCGATCAACGGTTTTTGGAGCATCACACACACGTGCGCTTTAATAGCCAATTTTATATTTAGGGTAAAATCCTTTGCCAAGTGTGGCTGCCTTTGACCACCACATAATATTACTATCTTAAAAGTATGTATAAAGTATATTATAGTACAGTATGTAAATGTATATTTAAATCCTACCAAGAATGATCAGCTTAGCCAGACATGAATGCCTATAAAGCAACTTCAAAGCAGAGCTGAAAATGTGAACAGAAGCCAAACTTCCTTCATCAACTACCAAGGCTTGTACTTTGGAGAACTTCCAGGGATTTTCAGTTTTTTGCTTTTTCCAAGCCGAATAACTGCATGTTATCTGGGGAAATAATGGTAGGTAAACAAATGTTTCTGGGGGGAAAAAAAGAAAAAAAGTCAGCCACAATAAACTTTTCCATGCAAGGGAAAGCTCAGTGGAAAATATTTTTTAAATTTAGTTTATATTATGCATACCTAATTATTCTACATACCCTCTTCCAGTTTGAAAAATCAGCTGATTTCATACCCTTTGCTATGCCCTGCTGCCATTTCTGATTCTGTAATGGTCCTTCTTCTTGGCAGAAAACACACTTCCTTGGAATGTCCTTAACAGTAATTTCTAATGATTGGCTATTGGATGGGTCAAGCACGCTCAGATCTCTACTGAGCGACTAAATCAAACCAGGTGCTGGGTCAAGGGAAAGACCATAATGGACACTATTAGGGGAAGTCAGTATTTAGGAAGCAATTATTTATGCACAAACAAAATGCTGAATGGGCAGTCTAAGGCCATTGGGATGGAAAAATGTAATAAATTGGTACCTGGTGCAAGGTTGCTGCTCCGAGCCCTGTTTTTTTTCGCAAAAGTGAAGCGGCTTTTCCTGTGGGCGCAGTAAATAAGATATGTATAGGTTTAGGGTTTCCTTCATTAGAAGTTGTTTGATCACTGTTCCATTCCTCTGATGCTTCCAGATCATCCTCCAATGCTTTGCAGGCCTCTTCAATTTCTTTATTTTCTTTCTTTACTAAATATTTTAAAACAAGACTAACAACCGTAGTCTTTCCACATCCACCTTTCCCACTTATCACTGTAACAGGATTGGAACAAACCATTTTCGCAGCTTTTAATTGTTCAGGGTCCAGATTCTTTAGAATATTTTCATCATCTGTGGTTTCTGTTTCATTAGATATTTGCATGATATTAATGTCCTCACTGAGGAGACCATCATCACCAAGGAAAATGTCATCATGTTTCTCAGCACTTTCTTCCATTTCTCTTGATTTGGAACTTTCACCACAATTAAGTATGTCACCTGGATCCAATTTTAAACTCCAAGTTTTTCTCTGTGATACTTTGTCAATATACTTTGCAATATCTTCTTCATACTGGTAGAGATTTTGTATAAAGACACGTGGACCTTCTAGTACCACAATACAATGATCCTTTAAGAACTTAAGGGCCTCCCATGCACTTTCGTGGGGCATGACTCCACAAACCAGCTCTGTAAGTATTTCTTGTTCTACATACGTATCTCCTAGCTCCCTGCACCTTTTCTTTAGTTCATCATAAATTATCAATGCGTTTGTTTGTAATTTTGGAATATTTTCCAGGATATCCTTACACTCGAGAAAACAACTCCATGTTGCTTCACAGTGACAAAGCTTTAGTTCTCTATACAAAATCTGTAAAAAAAAAATTTAATTTTATTTAAATTATTTTAAAAAATTTAACATCTAAATTGTGCCTAAATCCACTGCAAATTTAGAACCGATTAAAAAAAAAAAAAAAACATTTTGTGTTGGTCATAATTAGAGAAAACAATTGTATAGAAAATGTCTGTTTGGTTAATCATTTCAACAATTCTTATAGGAGAACATTAGGACAGCACAAAGAAAACGGATACTGTAAGGCTTCCTCAGTGCTTAAAGGGCATCTCCACCCCTCCTGTAGTAACATTCATTTAGATCATAGGGCATACCCTTCCACCCCCAATCACTAAGTTAAAAGCTCAAAAATCGTCGATCTGATCCGGTTCCCCTGCCTTTTGGATTTACTAGCAGGTGGACTTTGGAAATGGATTGCAGGAGAACCATAAGGAACAGGATTGTAAGGTAAGAATTTTTTTAAACTGTACAATGGGGCTAGTATGGGGTTAAATTTTAGTTTGGGGGGTGGACATGCCCTTTAAGCACAATCTTTAATACAGGAAAGCACAGGACACTAACCTTGCAGATGTAAACTGTATGTGCTGGTGCTTCTCAAATAAATTATATTGGGAGATAGGAATAATGTATCCTACCTCCCTGCCCCAGGAATGTTTTTTTTTATTTTTATTATAAAGTACATTTTCACAGTGTAGATGTCCTTTAGACTAGGTACACACAGGGCTATTTTTTGTCCCAACCAAGAGTTCTCTGCAAACGTTGGCCAGGACAAAAGACTGTTGGTTGCGCAATAGTGGCCATGACCGACAGTGTGCACAACCGATAGTGCAGTCCTATAGGGAACCGCACGATTGGCCATGATTTACCAACGGACCCGCTCAGTCGCGGCCGGTCGCCCCACACCATCTGATATTTCCGGCTGACCGGCCGATCTACGGCACTATTGGTCGGTCGGTGGGAAATATCTGCTGGTGTGTACTCAGCCTTAAAAATACAGTATTTATTTAAGAGATAGAACATTTCTGCAAAAGCCAAGCATGTTCACCCCTCAAATTAAAAATGATATACGGGTAAATCACCCCCCAAAATCACAAGTTAGAAAGCTGACAAATGTAGAACTAACTTAGTATGCAGCATAATGTTCTTCTCTCTCCCTTTTAAAAACTTTCTTGTACAAACTTTCTTGTACAAAGTCTTACAAGTTCACCTCTCTGCAAGGAGGCGTGTCTTCCCATTGGCTGCATCATAGACTGACACGAACAGTGCCAGTGGTGAGGAATGGAGCACCGAGGGAGACTTTGAGTAAGTATAACAGCAGTTAGGTAAAGTACCCAGGGTGAGGACCTAAATTGCTAAGTCCTCACCCTGGGTACTTTACCTAAGGGTGAGAAGGCGAGTATAATTGTCCTTTAATCTATCAATGGGCAATTGTTTTTTTAATGAAGATCCCCTTTAAGAATTACATTCTAGCTCAGTAATATTTTAGCTTGTATTCTCCTTTAATGGGGATTAAAAGTTAACAATATGAAAACATAAAATAAAATTAAAAAAAAAACTACCCCATCCCATTTATAGTATCTAGTGTGAGAAAATTAATTGCTAGGTCCTCATCCCTAGGTTTACCTTCAATCTCTAGAAATGATTGGATGAATGTGGAGATCAACAGGCTGTTTTGCTCCACCCTTAATTAAGTCCCAGACTTGTCTTATATGAAGATGCACTTCTTGCAAGAGGGGGAGAAGCAAAACAGCCCAGCGATTCCCATTTTCGATACCACTATCAGCAAATCAAAGTCTACAAAAGATAAATCCATGTGTGTGGACCAAGCGGTTTAGGTCCTCACCCTGGGTACTATTCATGGGTGGATTTCCATGTTACTGTTGTCCTTTAATTTGAAATTCACCTTATTACAAATCAATTTTCCACATTCTCCTTTACATCCTATACATTTTTAGTAAAAGATTTGTATATCTTACGTACAGCTTGAAATCCAAGTTTCCAGGGCTCAGATTCTAATATGGCCTCAATTCCTTTTAATATCACAATAGGGTCAGGAGATTTAGGTTCTTCACTGTTTGGGTCACTTGTAAAAAAGCCTTTTATATGACGTGGTAAAAGTTGTGGCAAGTATTTTAAAGCAGTAGGAAATGACAAGGCATTTATTACAATGCAAGCAGCATCTGTGTCATACAAAGAAACAAAATAACAGTCATACAGCCTCATTTACCGAGGAGCACTAATTGTACACAGCATTCCTTTCAGCTCTCAACGGTGCACTAACCGATTTACATTCGGTTAGCACGACATTAAGTCTCGCTGTGCGGTGGCTGCGCGAGTAACAGAAGAGGCACAGCTGTTGCAAACCAATTTACCAGATGCTGCGCGGCTGTAAGTATTTAAATACTTACGTGTGGGTGAGATTCACGCAGAGTCGTGCAGCCTCTGGTAAATCCGGTACGGGAGAGTCGCTTGTGCCTCTAGGTGAATCTCCCTAATGGTGTCTTAGCATGTACATATTTTATTTATATAGCATTACTAGGTCATGCAGCCCTTGCGGGTTAAAGAAAACCTTTACCCTTAAAACAATGAACTGTAATAGCTATCTCTATGTTGATTTGGATAAATGAAGGAAAAAATTTGGTTTAAGGCTCGAGCAGCACTTTTCATATGCGTTTGTGCTGTAATTTTGACAATAGGAACACACACAGAAACAAAATTGTGATTGCTTGCACTGCAAAATTGAATCACAGCACAGTGTGGCTACCAACACTGGCATGCGATTCTAACACATCGGAAGTGTGTGAGATTCAAGAACTTTAACAAGCCTTGTCCATATTTTCCTGATCTAGGCATGCTCACATATCCATTTTCATGTTTATATATAAGCAGAATAGCATATTCTGCACACATTAAAATAACAATGCCACGGAACCCATTCATTATAAAATAAAAAATAGTACACTTTTATGTTGTACTATTAAAAACAACCAAAAACATGTCACTGTACAGTTTCACTCCTCTACATTAAAACATTTAGAGGCTACTCACACAGAATTTTAGATTTAATTAAAGTTTTCTTTAAAAAACTATAATTATGCATACCTCCCAACACTTTGACAATAGGGTCTATAGTGGAGACTATGAAAGCCCTGCCTGGCCATGCCCCCAGAATGCGATCCATGTTTTAAAAAATTATTTTGTTTGAATATAGATAGGCAAGTCACAACCGATCCTATGTTCCCTATGTGCTGACACAAAATCAAATTTTGTGCATTTCATAGAGAGATTACCCAGATTTATGTGTGTGCTCTATTTTAACTTCTGTGTGAGTGTATGGCCACACAGCTAA
>CM033471.1:107024839-107302339 GCA_019447015.1 Hymenochirus boettgeri | reverse complement strand
ATACAAATAATTTTATAGAATTTAATGTATTATCATTGACATTTTTCCAGATTTTCAATCGGCGATATCAATCTGTATATTGAAAAATAACGTTATTGGGCAAGATAGAAATTTCTCCATCAAACCCATTTACCAGACCTTACGTAGTTTTCAAGCTGAAGGCGCAAGGTGGGGATTTGATAGGTTATTCCAATTGGATTTTTGATCGTTTAGGCAGATCAGATAATCATTGGACCATGTATGGCTTCCTTAGATCTGATCCATGCAGAAGTTTAACTTTCTTTGGATCTGCAATATCAGGACATACATTCAATAGCCAGAGTTTCCCAAACATACTTCCAATAGCACCCCCAAGAGGAGATGTGTATGCTAGCACCCACTCACGTGTACTTTTCCGTAGTGATGTTGAATAAACTGTGCCCCCCCCTCCTTCAATCTGTGAGGCGTCCATGAAATGTGAATCTCCACCATCACTATCATCTGAGTCGCCCTCTTCTGCCAAGCGTTCCCCATCTTTCACCGGCAACAAGCGACCCCGCAGCACTTCACAGCCCTCTGCTCTACGTCTCCTCGCTCCCCAACGAGAGCCCGCACTCATTTTTTACAAACATCCGCCTTTTCTAAGCGGAAGTGACAAGTCGAGGTCGGAAACAGCAACAACCAGGAAGTTGTGGAAGGTTGGTCTGATTTCAGTGTTAGGTTCTGTCAGGGCTTTGCCTGTGGATTTTGTGGACTGTGTCCTGGCTGTGGGAGACGCAGGGAGGTTTATATTTAAGAATGGTTAGCGCTGAATTAGAATAAAGTGTAGAAGGTTATTGCTCTGTAAAGGATAATACTCCCACAGTGTAATATAACACCAAGGAGCTGCCTGGCTGGGAACTCATTTCCATTAAACAATATTAATATGAGCTCAGGGCCGTTAATAGCACAATAATAAAAAATCAATTTTTTTCTCAGAGCGTATGAGATTTACTCACCTTCTTTCATCACACTACCAGGGCTATGTATCGAAAGGCGCAAACAGCTTTTTACATCTTAAAGTCACGTTAACCCATGTACCAAGGGTTAACATGACTTTAAGACATAACTAACTGTGGTTGCGAAGATACGCAAAAGTCGTGGCATGCAACCACCGCAAGCTAAGTACCGAGCCGATAATGGCGTTAAAGTTTCGAAATGGGAAAACCCCATTCACTATGCACTGAGACGTTATCGGCTCAATGCATTGCTTAGGGGAGGCAATAGAGAGCGATAACGGTTCTCAGTACATAGCCCTGTACATATTTTAATGAGTTTTAAAACTTGCAGCGCACACAGGTTCACAAATGAAAAGGGCTTTGTTCAGCGATAGCGTGTTCCCATCCAAAATACAGGCTTTCAAGCCAAGTTTATACTTACATGTTCCTTTTTCTAATTCTTTTCTTTTATTCTTCCCATTTTTTGGGGCCAATGCAGGCCTATGTAATAAAAGTTCTAACCATTAAAAATGGTGCTGGTTTTGCCCCAACCAATCAGATGTTAGCTTTCAAATGGTAAATAACCTCTGATTGGTTGGGGTAAAATTAACACCATTTTTAATGATACGAACTTTTAGTACACAGGCCTGATATCTCTCAACAGTTTTCAATGCACAAAATTTGGAAAGAACACATGAGACATTTCTAAATAATATTTCTAAATAAGGAATTAGCTGGACCATTCCCAAAATAAGCAGATTTCACCTATTCTGTTAGAAAAGACCAACAGACCCTTTCTTAATTAAATGCACCTGGTTTTGATCTCTTTCCTGACAGATTCTGGTGTGGACAGCTGTAGATTATTGGCACTGGGATCAGTTGGATCTGCTGAAATATGTGATGAATATCAGCCAAGTTTATGACAGGCTTAAGATGACTATGTAGTTTAATTTATGCCACTTCCTCTCCCATAGCAATTTATTTACATAGTAACATAATAATAGATGTTGAATAAATATGTACGTCCATTTAGTCCAACCTTTATAGTCTACTCATTAGCCCTAACTAACCGTTCATCCAGAGGGAAAAAAAACAAATGAAAAAGGGAAAAACAATACCTTCCTGACTCCAATTCTGAATCTGAAAGGATAACTTTATGTATTAAAACCAGTAATTTTCAATATTTTTTAGTTTTATCCAGCCCTCTCTTTATAAACTTCCCATTACTACTTTTTCTGGAACACAATTCTCACTGTAAAAAAAAAAAACAACCTTTCCTAAAGTAGTAAATCAACATTAAACCAAAATTAAACCTCATCAACTGTTGCCTATTTTAATAATCTCTCTAGGTCTGCTTGCAGCAATGGCACATCATTTGAAGTTTTCTGACGCTCTGCTTAGTTTTGTCATTGGCAAATATAGAGTCATTTATAAACAGATTAAAGGGCATGTCCACCCCCAAAACTATAATGTAACCCACTATTGGCCCCATTGTGTAGTGTATAAAAATACTTACCATACATCCCTGCTCCAAATGGTTCTCTTGTAATGTGTGTCCAAAATACAAAAAACTGACCACCAGGAGCCTGGCCGAGTCCATATAGGTGTCTGCCTCCTGTCTTCCCTCCCGGAAAAAAATGTTATGCGCACTGCAGCTCCCTCCCATTTCTCTCTACCTCCCTCTAGCTCAAAACCCCTTTTCTGTAGTGTAGGGCTCCCTCCTCCAACCCCAACCACTATAGTTAATTCCAGCAAAACTCCCCCAATCTATACTTACATTGCCTTTTTCCCCCGACGTTCAAAACAGCCGGAAGCCGTGTCCATGATTGGCTGCCCCTCAGTCAATCACAGACGTATGTTACATGCACTCGTAGGGTGGCCTTCACTTCAGCCACACCACTAGGCCCAATAATAAATGTGGTGGGGGAGTTGGTATTCTTCTCTCTGAGCACTGTACTTTCAAACCCATCAAACCCTTACCAGCCCTCTCCCATCTATCTTTTGAGTTCCACTCAGTCCGTGTTTACTCTCCCACGCCCCTGCAGATTGCAGTTATTTATCGACCACCTGGCCCGACCACCACTTTCTTTGACCACTTACCTGCTTGGTTGTCCCACTTTCTATCCACCGACATCCCCTCTATTATCTCAGGGGATTTCAATATCCCCATCGATACCAACAGCTCTGCTGCCACTAAACTACTATCTCTTACCTCCTCCTTTGGCCTTACTATATCTAACTTCTCCAACTCTCACTTTCCTCTGTCCAATCATCATCTTCTCAAATTTAAACTTGTGTCATCTGTCCCAGACATAACCCCAAACGTACAACCAAACGTACAGATGCAGGGACCTGCGTAATCTCGACCCCCATTCGCTCTCTATCCCTCTCCAACATCTTAACTCTATGCCCTCCTTCTCTGACCCTAACCTTTCAGCTGTCCACTACCATATGACTGTTTCCAATGCCCTTGACTCTGTTGCTCCCTTATCCACCTGTCGCCTTAGACGCAAGAACCCACATCCGTGGCTTACGGACCAGATTAAACAGTTCAAAAGGCAATCCCATATAGCTGAGCAACGCTGGCGCAAGAGTAACAAAAATGTCGACTTTCTCGAATTTAAAAGTGCCCTTTGTCGGATCAGAGGTGCTTTGTCCCTAGCCAAACAAAACTACTTCTCTTCACTCATATCCTCCCAATCCCATAACCCCAAACAGCTCTTCAAAGTATTCAACCTCCTGCTCTGTTTGCCACCTCCTCCGCCCAACCCCTGTTTATCGGCTGATGAAATAGCCTCATATTTCACAGAGAAAATCTGTGGTTTTCCTGTGCGCCCTAGCTCCTCCCTTCAGCTTCCAAACACTACCATTGTACTGCCCAACCTCCCTTCGTTGCTCACCCCTCCTCTCTACTAAATACCCACCCTACCCTTACCTCTGCACTGTCTGCTCCTTCATTGGTTAATTCCCTTTACTCTCCCCCTAACGAGCTTCACCGCTATAACAAAACAGGGTCTTTCATCTCTCCTATCTAGGACACGTCTTACCACCTGCCCCCTCATTCCCTCTCATCTTATTCCCCTGCTCTCCTCCTCCTTCATTCCAGCCCTAACCTCTCTCTTTAACTTGTCCCTATCCACTGGTATTTTTCCCTCTATATTTAAACATGCCGTTGTATCCCCTATACCTAAAAAACCCTCCCTTGACCCGTCTGCTCTTTCCAGCTACCGGCCTGTCTCCCTTTTGCTTCCAAACTACTGGAAAGACATGTCTGTCATATCTGTTAACTCTCTCTGACCACCTCCAGTCAGGCTTCCACCTTACCACTCCAAGAAAACTGCCCTCACTAAAGCGACCAATGATCTACTTAGTGCTAAATCTAAAGGTCAATACTCTTTGCTCATTCTTCTTGATCTGTCCTCTGCTTTTGATACTGTTGATCACCCTCTACTTCTTCAGATCCTGGCCTCCTTAGGTATCCAGGACACTGCACTTTCTTGGCTATCCTCCTATCTCTCTGGTAGGACCTTTAGTGTTTTTCACTCTGAAACTAGCTACACTCCTCGCCCCCTCCCTGTGGAGGTCCCGCAAGGCTCGGTACTCGGTCCTCTTCTTTTCTCCATCTACACCGATAGCCTTGGACATCTCATTAGTTCATTTTGATTCCAGTATCACCTGTATGCGGAAGATACCCAAATTTACATCTCTGCCCCGGATCTCCCTACAATGACATCCCAGGTCCCCGACTGCCTTAGTGCCATCTCTGCCTTCATGTCCTCCTGCTTCCTCAAGCTAAACATGGACAAGACTGAACTTATCCTTTTCCCACACTCACGATCTGTTCCCCTCCCTAGCCTTACTATTAATATTAACAACACACCTATATCCCCATCTCCTTATGTCCGCTGCCTGGGAAAAACACTAGATTCCAATCTTTCGTTCAAACCTCAAGTCAATTCGCTTGCCAACTCCTGTCAGCTCCAACTCAAAAACATCACCCGCATTCGACACTTCCTCTCGAAGGAAGCTACAAAAATCCTAGTCAATGCCCTAATCATATCCTGGCTAGACTACTGTAACACACTTCTGTGTGGTTTACCAAACAACCGCCTGGCACAGCTTCAATCCATTCTCAACTCTGCTGCCAGGCTCATTCATTTCTTTTTTCGCTTCTCTTATGCCTCTCCTCTCTGCCAGTCCCTCCACTGGTTGCCCATCACGCAAAGGATCCAGTTCAAACTGCTTACCTTATCCTATAAAGCACTATCCAATACAGCCCCTCCATATATCTCAGAGCCGATACCGTCCCAGGCGCAACCTCTGCTCTGCAAATGATACCCTCCTCTCATCCACTCTGGTCACCTCTTCCCATGCCCGCATTCAGGATTTTACTCATGCTGCCCCTCTGCACTGGAACTCCCTTCCTCCGTCTGTCCGTCACTTACCATCCCTTAACACCTTCAAACGCAAGCTTAAAACCCACCTCTTTAGGCAAGCATATAACCTGGACTAAACATTGCCCCCTTACTACCCAATTTGATCCAACCCGCCTTTCACGCTCCACTGCCAATCTATTTACAGCCTACCGATTCCTATCACCTTATGTCTCACCCCCATATCCTCTAGTATGTAAGAGGACTCTGCCTCCTGTCTTGCCTCCGGGAGAAGGTTGGCTTGCGTACTGGAGCCTCTCCCTCCCGTTTTGCGATCCCTCCCCCTACCATAAAACCCCTTGCCCATATCATAGTATATCTTCCCCCAGCCCCAACTGCTAAAATAATCTAAGAAAGACCCCCGAACTCTACTTACCTTCCCTCTCTCCCACGGCATTCTGAGAAGCCGGCAGCCGCGTCCGTGATTGGCTGCCTCTCAGCCAATCACGGACGCGGCTGCCGGTCCTGTCCCTGCTTGCGGTGTCTTGCAAGCAGAAGGCCAGGCGTCGGAGGAGAGAGGGAAGGTAAATTTATTTTATAGCGGTTGGGGCTGGGGGAAGATATACTATGATATGGGGGAAATTTATTATAAGAGTGGACATGCCCTTTAATGTTTTACTAGGAATTATCGACACACCCAATATTTTTCAATATTTGCCCCAAAAATAGATAGACATGTTTTTGGCAGAACTACCGAGAAATATATCATTTGGTAGATCTGTCTATATTAAAGATCAGGCGGTAGTTGGTCTGTGTCTTCCTAGCATTGGATAGCCATTTTAATCTATGCATACAATGTGTGCAGTTTACATTATATAGTAAATTTAAAAGAAATTAATAAAGAAGCCTTACCTTCTGCTTACAGCAAAATATATTAACACAACGGATGGCTTTCTTAAAGCTTTTCTTAAATCCTTTCCATCCCATGATTGATGTTTAATAAGCTGTAAATCAAGATAAGAAAAAAAAAACATTAGTATTATGTTGGGTCAAGAATTTTTTTTAAATAATTTTACCGAATATTTGACAAAACATTTTAATATCTCATCTGATTGTGAAACGAGCACTTTATAATTCTATTTTAGCATTAAAGGGAATGTCCGCCCTTCTAGAAAAAAATTAGTATGTTATGCAGCACCCCCCTAAAACTAGACTTCGTTTAGGTTCCATTTTTTAAATCTGCTCCCAGCATGAGAAATCTGAAATTTGGTAATACTGAAATTGAGGAGAACATAAAATATCTACTGACCTCTCTTGGGTAAAAATGTAATGATTAAAATGCCATGAAAACCAATTATGATGCCATATTAAACTGCTAGTCCTCCCCATGTGAAAAATTGTATAAACCTAAATTAAACTGCAATACTTACAATGGCAAAAGTTGACAAGCTGCTCTTTACCACAATTATCTCCTCCTCCTCCTATTTAAGAGGAGGTGGCATCCTTTTCAGAGGGTGAAAGCAGAGGGTGGGGGTGGGGGTGGAACAGATCATAGGGAGAACTGTAAATAGCATCATTCAGCAATATAAGTATTGCATGATCGTCTCTTAAATGAAAAATTATATATAGGTAAATGATCCCAAAGATGTCAATAGTTAGAAATATGAGAGATGTAGGGTTAACCTGTTATGCAGCAAAATGATGCTCTCCCCCTTCCCTCTGCCTCTCAAAATTTTCCACCTCCTCTTCAAGATCTCCAAGCATTTCTACAAGCTTTTACATGCTCAGAAGAGTCAACAAGGGGAAGAACATTCAGTCATTGGCTGTCATGTCACCTGACATTTCCATATTTCAAATATAGAAAACCCCTTCCAAATATAGCAGCCAATCCTAAAATATAATAAATCTAAAACAAGAAGAAGCAAGGAATGTGGGTAAAAAGTATATATTTTATTCAATAACCTAAAATTCATCAATGATAATAAGTGATCATAATAGTGTACAATAAATAAATCAATCATTTACCTCCTCACAAAATACATATCCCCCCTCACAGATGTAAAAACCTAATCTAGTGGGTCTGTACAAATAACCTGCGGCCAACAACTAAGCACAAGCAATCAGTATACTTAGCGTAATGTAATGTTTCAGTCAAGATAATGTATGATGGATTACCGTGCACGGACGGACTTGACTTGACTGAAACATTACTTTACGCTAAGTATACTGATTGCTTGTGCTTAGTTGTTGGCCGCAGGTTATTTGTACAGACCCACTAGATTAGGTTTTTACATCTGTGAGGGGGGATATGTATATATATGTGAGGAGGTAATTGATTGATTTATTTATTGTACACTATTTATGATCACTTATTATCTATTGATGAATTTTAGAGGTTATTGAATAAAATATATACTTTTTAGCCACATATCCTTGCTTCTTCTTGTTTTAGATTTACCTGACATTTCCATGACTTGCAGCTGCTAACTGGAAGAACCAGGAAGCAAAAAGAGATACAAAAAATAGAATTCTAGTGCACAAACAATTCTAATTGCATATTGGCTACCTCCATAAGGTTGCTGCTACAAACAGCCTGCTAAACCCTGGATAAAAAAAAAGCAATTAGTTCAATAAATTGGCCAAATTATTTTAAACCCAGTCACCACGTCAAGGTTGCTTTATTTAACTGGGTCCTAACCTACTGGTACTTGCCTTTTTGGCTACATGAGCTGACAGCTTCTCCTGTGTGGCCTGGATGCTTGAAGCTGACTCTCTAGTTTAAAGTACTTAGCTCAAACGAGTACATAACCTAACTCTGGGTGGAATACAATTTCCCAGAAGGCTTGGTCAAACCTTCAATGTAACACACAATATATAGAAAATTGGGCTGTTGTACATCCATATTTAAGTGCAACTAGAGACCAAAAATATAATACATACAAAAAATAGAATTCTAGTGCACAAACAATTCTAATTGCATATTGTCTACCTCCATAAGGTTGCTACTACAAACAGCCTGCTAAACCCTGGATAATAAAGTAATTAGTTCAATAAGTTGGCCAAATTTTTAAACCCAGTCACCACGTCAAGGTTTCTTTTAACTGGGTCCTAACATACTGGTACTTGCCTTTTTGGCTACATGAGCTGACAGCTTCTCAGTGTGGCTGGATGCTTGAAGCTGACTCTCTAGTTTAAAGTACTTAGCTCAAACGAGCACATGAACTAACTCTGGGTGGAGTACAATTTCCCAGAAGGCTTGGTCAAACCTTCAATGTAACACACAATACTGTATATAGAAAATTGGGAGTAAACAGAACATCAGGCAACATTTTAGGTTAGACTTACATCTCTCATATTTTAACTATTGCAGTTTTGGGGTTTGGTGAGTGATTTACATATATACACTTTTTCATTAGAGGGGTGAACTTACCCTTTCACTATATACAATTATTTTGGGAAGCACCTACCCTTTAAACAGGAAATATTAGCTTGGTTACAGGCCAAGTGCTTTAATACAAGGCATGCAACAAGGCTAACAATAGCTTTATAAGTTAATAAAAGGGTAATTGTATACACTTAAGATTTTTTTCAAAAGATTTTCGATCAAAAATTAAGTCAATGAGAGCCGATCAAAATCTCTATAATGTGTATGTCATTTATAACTAAGTGCAGTACATCGAAACACAGATAAGGGAATCTACTAATTACATTGTAGGAGCACCGTACAAACAAGTACGTACAAACAGGTACAGGGAGATTCAATAAAAGTTCTTATCGTTTAAAATGGTGCTAATTTTGCCCCAACCAATCAAATCTTATTTGACATTTGAAAGCTAACATCTGATTGGTTTGGATGCAAAATTAGCACCATTTTAAACAAAAAGAACTTTTATTGAATAACCCTGCTAATGCTTAAGTCCAGCAGCTAATTTCTTTTAGATGGTTCACCCCAGTTTGATGCCCAACAGTATTTGTATGTTGGGTGGTTCACAATGTTTTTTTTAATTGATCTTCCTACTATTTGATTGCACTGTAATACCCTAATCTATGTATCGATTTACCGCACTTTATTATGTATGATGTAAACATTATGGAGGTTGAACAATTTCCCCAGTATGACCGAGTTGACTTAATATTGCAAATTCAAAAAATAACCTTTTAAGTTAAACAAGGATAGTAACATAGTAACATAGTAATTAAGGTTGAATAAAGACATACGTCCATCAAGTCCAACCTATTCACTTTTTTTTTTTTTTTTTTTTTAACCCTACCTAACAGTTGATCCAGAGGAAGGCAAAAAACCCCAGCTAAAAAGGGGGAAAAAATTCCTTCCTGACTCCAAACGGCAATCGGAAAGTATCCCTGGATCAACCAGATCTATATGCATTAATACCAGTAATTCTCAATATTCTTTAGTTTTAGAAACTTATCCAGGCCTTTTTTAAAGTTATTCAATGAACTTGCCATTACCACATCTGCTGGAAGACAGTTCCACAGTTTCACCGTTCTCACTGTAAAGAAACCTCTCCTAACCTGAAGATGAAACTTCTTTTCTTCCAACCTTAAAGGATGTCCACCTGTCCTCTGATATGACCTATTAGTGAACAATGCACCAGAGAGCTCATTGTATGGGCCATTAATATATTTATACAAGGTTATCATGTCCACATGCAACCGCCGCTTCTCCAATGTAAACAGCCCTAACTTGTCTAGGGATCTGCCTGCATATTCAAGCCCCTCCATTCCCCTTATTAATTTAGTTGCCCTTCTCTGAACTGCCTCAATTTCCAAGATGTCCCTTTGTATATGGGATTCCAAAACTGCACCGCATATTCCAAATAAGGCCTTACCAGTGCCTTGTAAAGAGGGAGAATAATATTTTTCTCTCGAATCTATTCCCCTTTTTATACAAGACAATATCTTGCTAGCTCTAGCTGTTGCTACCTGGCATTGTTTGCTACAGCTAAGTCTGTTATCTACCAGAACCCCCAAATCTTTTTCCATTACAGAGGAACTTAACACAGAGTTATTTATGGTGTAGATGGCACAGGGATTATTAAATCCCAAATGCATCACCTTACATTTATCTACATTGAATCTCATCTGCCATTCTGCTGCCCATTTTGATTATCTAGGTCTGCTTGCAGCACTTGCACATCATTGGAAGTTTCCAAAGCTCTGCATAATTTAGTGTCATCAGCAAAACAGAGACCTTGCTCTCAATGCCCCCTTCTAAGTCATTTATAAACAGATTAAACAGAAGCGGCCCCAGTACAGAACCCTGAGGCACTCCGCTTAGAACTTTAGCCCACATAGATGTGGCTCCATTAACCACCACTCTCTGTTTGCGGTCCAATAACCAGTTCTCTATCCATGAACAAATGTTTTCTTCAGGCCAACAGTCCTCAGTTTATACATTAGTCGCCTATGTAGCACAGTATCAAAACTTTTGCAAAATCCAAATATACCACACTCCACTGCTGTGCCTGAGTCCAACTTCTTACTCACTTCTTCATAAAAACCAATTAAATTTGTCTGGCATGATCTATTTCTCATAAATCCATGCTGACTACTACTAATAAGATGATTTCTGGAGACAAAGTCAAGGATATGACCCTTAACAAAGTTTTCCATCACCTTCCCAACCACTGATGTTAGGCTTACAGGTCTATAGTTACCAGGCTGTGAACGACTACCTTTTTTGAATATTGTATTACATTGGCTTTTTTCCAATCCAGCGGCACATCCCCAGACAAAAGCGAATCTGAATAATGAGAAACGTGGTCTAGCTAAAACTGAACTAAGCTCTTTTAAAATCCTAGGATGCAATCCATCTGTCCTGGCGCTTTATTGATATTAACTTTGTCTAATTGTTTCCGTACCATATCCTCCGTTATCCAATGTGAAAACTCTTCATTTCTTCCCTGCATATTGCTACAATCCCTACCGTAAGGACAAGGATTCTCAACAGTAAAAACAGATGTAAAAAAACGGTTTAGCAGATTAGCCTTTTCGGCATCCTACAACCACCTCAGCTCCATTATTTAATGGTCCCACATTCTTAGTCCTCATCTTTTTACCATTTATACTTAAAAAACATTTTGGGGTTGGACTTGCTTTGTTCGGCAATCCGTATTTCATTTCTATTTTAGCTATTTTAATTGCTTTCTTGCACTCTTTATATACAGCTTTTGTACTCCCTGTAAGCCTGTTCTGTGCCTTCTGTTTTAAAAATTTTAAAAGCTCTTTTCTTTTTTTTCCATTTCCCTTTTTACCTGAGCATTAAGCCAGGCAGGACTGGACCTAATTTTTTTTACACTTTTACCTAAAGGTACCGATTTGGAATGTAATAGTTTAATATCCCTTAAAAGTGGTCCACTCTGCTCATTTTCTTTACCTAGAAACAGTTCCCCCCAGTCTATGAGCAGGAGCATTCCTTAAAAGCATAAAATTAGCTTTCCTAAAGTTAAAAGTTTTTGTTAACCCGTGCACTTTAGTTTTTTGCAACCTATATTAAATGACACTATATCATGGTCACTATCCCTAAGCTTCCCATTACCTTTATCTCCATAATGAGCTCAGGGTTATTAGATATCACCAGATCCAACAACGCATTCTGTCAGTAGGAACTTCTACCTCTGTGAAAGAAAATGCTCATATAGAATTTAAGAACTTTATACCTTTAGAGGTGCTGGCAGTTCCCTTACTCCAATCTATGTCAGGGTAGTTAAAATCCCCCTGACCAGAACATGCCCCATACCAGCAGCCTTCGCCAACTGCATATGGAGATTCATTTCCACCTCTCCTCTGCATTTGGCGGCTTATAACATACTCCAACAATTAATTTACCTACCTTCTTTGCTTCCTGTACACAGTTCCACCCATAATGTTTCTGCCGTATCGTTTGCTCCCCCATCTATTCCATCTTTTAAATTTGCTTCAATTCCTGTTTAACAACATACATACCCTCCTCCTTTCTTATTAACTCATTCATGTCTAATAAGGTAGCCTTCAATATTTACTGTCCAGTCGTGTGAATCATTAACCATGATTCTGCTATACCAATTACATCATACCTTTCCTTTAATGCTATTATTTCAAGTTCGCCGGTTTTTCCAGCCAGACTCCTTGCATTTGTAAACATACATTTTAGATTATCAATTGATTTACTTCCATACATGGTCGTATATGCCTCCTTTCCTCTATGCTCCCCCCTCCCCCTTCTCCTCCCTCCGTTGTGTTACTACGCCCCAGATCCCTAACTACTCTATCTACCCCTTTGTAGTTAAACATTCCCTCCCCCCACATACCTAGTTTAAAATCTCCTCCAACCCCCTAGCCATCTCTCTCCCCCAAACAAGCTGCACCATCACCATTGAGGTGCAATCCGTCTCTCTAAAGAGCCTGTAGCCAACAGAAAAATCAGCCCAGTTCTCTAAAAACCCAAACCCCTCTCCTTACACTACACACCACCCTCTTACCACGCATTTATCTCTTGAGCTCCCGTTGTCTCCCTAGCGTAGCACGTGGCTGCGGTAGTATTTCTGAAATCACTATCCGGGAGGTCTTTGCTTTTAACTTGGCCCCTAATTCTCGGAAATCATTTTAAGGACCTCACCTCCCCTTTAACTTTGTCATTGACACCAATGTGAACCAAGACCGCCGGGTCACTCCCAGCCCCACCCAATAATCTGTCTACACGACAGTGGCAGCCTTACTTAAAGTAACAAGTCACAAAAACTAATTTTGATTTATCCTCAATAAAAGATAGTTTTATGGTTGTAAACACAAAAAAATACATACCCCTCAACCAGACCCAGGTATGCACACCTATTGACCTATCCTCCCACTTCTGTGGCAGCCATACTTAAAGGGTAACTATAGTCAAAAAAACAATTTTAAATAATCATCAACAAAGTATTTTTTTTTAACCCCCAACCCGACACAGGTACACACACCTACTGATCTACTTATCCATACTGTGGCCATACTTAAAGGGTAACTAAAGTCAAAAAAACTAATTTTGATCAATAATCAAAAGTTTGTTTATTAAAGGGCATGTCCACCCTTAAAAATTGTTTTTGATAGATGTTCCCCCATGTCTGGTAGCCCCAACCGCATGGTTTGATTTTCCAAAAGCTCCCCAAACTCTTACTTACCTCCCCTCGTTCCTCCGCTGCACTGCCGGCCCTCTGCTTGCGAGAATGCAAGCAGAGGGCGGGACCGGCAGTCGCGTCTGTGATTGGCTGAGCGGCAGCCAATCACGGACGCGGCTGCCGTCATTCAGTGCAGTGGAGGAAAGAGGAGAGGTAAGTAGAGATTTGGGGACTTTTGGAAAATACAAACCATGCGGTTGGGGCTGCCAGACATGGGGGAGCAGCATATTAAGGGGGTTTTACGCTAGGGAGGGACAGTGAACGGAGGGAGAGGGAGGGGGAGGAGGGGGGGAGAAGGGCTGCAGTACCATGACAAATTACTACCGGAGGCAAGGTACAGGCAGAGCCCTGCTAGCCTCCTGGTGGCCAGTTTTTGGATTTTAGGGGGGGTCTACAGGAGAACCCTATGGAGCTGGGATGTTGAGGTAAGATTACACTACACTAACTGGTGGGGCCATTACTGGGGGGGATTATAGTTTTGGGGGGTGGACATGCCCTTTAACCCTCAACCCGACACAGGTAAACAAACCTATTGATCAACTTATCCATTACTGTGGCAGCCATACTTAAAATGTAACTTAAGTAAAAAAAATATTTTTTTATAATTAATCAAAGAAGTTTGTTTTTTTAACTTCCAACCTGATTCAGGTACACATGCCTACCCACCTACCCTTCCATTTTCATGGCAGCCATATTTAAAGGGTAACAATAGTCAAAAAAATTTGACTAATCCTCAACAAAGTTTGTTTTTATTAACCCCCAGCCCGACACAGGTACACACACCTACTGATTTACTTTATCCATTACTGTGTCAGCCATACTTAAAGGGTAACTAGAGTAAAAAAGGTAAATTTTGATCAATAATCTGAAAACTTTGTTTTTTAAACCACCACGTGAGACAGGTACACAAACCTACTGATCTACCTCTCCATTACTGTTGCAGTCATACTTAAAGGGTAACTTAATTCAAAATTTTTTTTGACCAATTATCAAAAAAGTTTGTTTTTTTAACCCCCAACCAGACACAGGTACACACACCTACTGATCTACTTATCCACTATTGTGGCAGCCATATGTTAAAGGTAACTAAAGTAAAAAAAATACATTTTGACCAATCATCAAAAAAGTTTTTTTTTACCCCAACCTGACACACGCCATAATTAAACGGTAAGTAAAAAACAGCAATGTTTTCATCATTATTGAATTTTAAAATCTACAGCACAAACACACACATTCCCTTCCAGAATGTGGCCTTTCAAGCCAAATTAAAAGTTTATACTTAAACATTCCCTTTCTAGTTTTAAATTCCAACCTGACACAAATAAACACACCAAACGAGCTACCCGTTCATTCATGTGGCAACCATATTTAAAAGGTATAGTCAAAAACCACATTTTGACCAATCATCAAGTTAGTTTTTTACCCCCCAACCTGCCACTAGTACACACCAACTGACATACCCATTCATTCCTGTGAAAGCTATATTTAAAGAGTAAGTAAAAAACAACAATGTCCTCAACATTGCCATTATTGAGTTTTAAAATCTGCTGCACAAACACACACATTCCCTTCCAAATGTGGCCTTTCAAGCTAAATTCAAAGTTTATACCTTAACTTTCCCTTTCTAGTTTAAATCTATTGAGCAAAGTTTTGTTTCTTCAATACTACCTTTACATAATTAATGACAGTTTAACACAAACCTGGTCTACCTGTCAGATAATCAAATAACACACATTTTAATCCATTTCACCACCGCAAAAGCTGTGCACAGCAGCTACAACATTGAAATTGCAGGCTGTTCTTTGTAGACCAAATCATATGATAGGACTGAACACTACCTGTGAGTGTCATGCATTTAAACAATTTAGTACCCAGTGGCGTCTCTAGGGTAGCGCGTCAAAATGTTTTGAGGCCACACCCCCTTCCCCATTCCAATTAATAAAGATAGATTAATAGAGGTAGAGAGAGAAAAACAGACAAACATAGACAAACTGAGAGATAGATACACAGCCAGAAAGTTATAAATAGAAAGACAGAGAAATAGACAGAGATAAGGTGTAGACCGAGATACACAAATTACTGACACAGAGGCACAGTATTCCATTATACTGGTAGCAAACTGGCAATTTCATCATATACTGGTAGCCATGGGAATTTCATCACATACTGGTGGTAGCCATGGGCATTTTATTACATACTGGTAGCCATGGTTATTTCATTGCATACTGGTAGCCATATGCATTTCATCACATACTGGTAGCCTTGGAAATGACATCACATACTTGTAGCTATAGGCATTTTATTACATACTGGTTGCCATAGGGATTTTATTACATACTGGTAGCCATGGGAATTTAATCACATAATGACAGCAAACAGGCAATTTCATTCTATACTGGGGTAGGCTATCACCAACCCCATGTGCAGGGCAACCCACTCATTATATTAGTGCAGACAGTGGCATTTGGTATTATTATACTCTGGATATCTAGTAGTGCACATGAGGTAGGTATTACCCTAATAGGGCTATGCGGCTATTACCTACCCATGTGCAGTGGAGCAGCTGGAGGGGGAATTCATTTGGCATGTTATTGCAGAGCGAGCGTAGGGGCAGCATTTTCTCAGTAGTACAACAAGGCTGCTTATTTGAATATAACCACTAATAGTTCTGAAATACAATGAGCAGTTCCACCAGCAGTTGCTTCAATGGGACCACAGAGATAAAGGGTTGTGGATGAAGACCATGGCAGCTATACGCAGCCCAGGAGTGAGTGGGTAACCCTTTTTGGTCGCAACCGGCAGAAGTGCAGGGGCTGTTTCGTCAGAGTCATTTAAAAAAGGTCTCTGTTGGCTCCATAATGATGGGCAGTGTTGATGGGGTTCATCATGTAGGTTCCAACATGATTTTTCAGTGTGCGGCAGTGCAAACCACCCCGCTTTTAGCGGCTTAGGGTAGGAACTAGACGTTTTGACAGCTCTGGAAAAAGGGATGAGTCCGGTGAGACTCAACGTGAAGGCCTCATGACTAAGCAAATACCCCAATAGAAAGCATGCATGACTTTTAGTCAATGGTTTTCATTTTGGGTTTCACATCCCAGGGGAACAAATTGTTGGGGGAGGGACCTGTCAGAATCTTATGTCGGCTAGGGATAATGAAGGGTTAAAGAAAAACTGAAAAAGAGGTCCAGCGTGGCAGGATAGCGGGCCCCTTCAGCATCCTGCCGGTAGCGAACTTGCAAAACTCCCCCTTGGGGCTTGTACCAAAGAAAGAGGGGGGCAAGTTTCATCTCATCCACCACCTCTCGTATCCTAAGGGTTCATCAGTAAACAATGGGATCAAGGCATGGGGATGGGAGCTTACAAGGTTCTCCTACGCCTTGTTCGACCAAGTGATTCGTCTGGTCCAGCGGTTTGGTAAGGGTGCCCTATTGGCCAAGGCTGACATATAGGCAGCCTTCGCCTGCTACTGGTAAAACCCAGTTGCTTGCACTTGCTGGGATGTGCGGTGGATGACATGATATATGTGGACAGATGCCTCCCAATGGGATTCTCCCTCTCCTGTGCCTATTTCGAGGCCTTTGCCTCATTTCTGGAATGGATCATACGGGAAGAGACTGACTCAAGGGAGGGCATTGGATGATTTCTTTTGGGTCGACCCGGCTGGGTCCTCCAGATGTAGGGTCGTCCAAGAAACACTGCGTCTCGTCTTTCACCACTTTGGTGTGCCGCTGATTGAGATCAACTCTCGTGAAGTGGTCTGTTGATTGCCCATGGCCAAAATCAACGACCTAGCTGCTCTGGTAGAGATGGGGTGTCCAGTGGTATAGCCAATGCCCTTTCTCATTCACAGATGGAGAGATTCAAGGAGTTGGCACCCAGGGCAGATCTCAAGCCATTCCCATGCCTGGAGCATTTATAGAGGATAAATTGGGTCTAGGGGTTATTGGTCCAGTCGACTTGGCATACTCCTGGGTGTGGACACAGTGATCAGAAGAGGGAAGACCTCCTTCTCTACTTTCTGATAATGTGGTCAATAAAGGGCTTTCCAAGGCTGCAATTGTGAGGGTCTTAGCTGTATTGGACTTCCTTTTTAAATTACAGAGGGTACATGATGTCACCAAGTCATTTTTAATGCGGCAAATTGTGGAGGGGTTTGGGAGGTATATTAATCAGGCTGATACATAGGCTCTTTTCAACTGTTTCATCAATAGGGAACTCTAGCTATGAGGTACTGTTATTCAAGCTAGCATTTTCATTGGCATTTTATGCAGCGTTGCACATAGGTGAGCTGGTGAGCAGTTAATGTAAGGCTCAAGGGGGTTTGCAAATGGGTGATATCTGTTTGAATCAGGTCCCTGACAATCTCCATTTACCACACCAAAACAGTCCAAGCAAGTCCAATGCGGGTCGCCAAGTTTTTCTGTTAGAAGTTCAGTTATCAATGGTCTTTGTGACTCACCGCTCCTTATTGTTGGTTCGGGTGCCGCTTGCTCTGAACCCTTCACTAGGTTCCAAACTGAAGAAAGAATCAAATAGTAGGGACTCCACGCACACATTTAATAGGTAGCCACCACGGTTAATACTGTTGCAAAATTACTTTATTACTTGTGATCACTGACACATCCACAAGCAGATCCCGCCTGATGCATTTCTGACCCCTAAACCAAAGCAAGCAACACCCACTGTTAGTATTTGAGTTCTAGTGGCTTAAATCACTATATATTGTGCACAAATTAACTTATTTGAAATGAAGTGTGTATTACAAGGGTGTGTTATTTTTTCACACATTTTAATAACCATTTTGTGGTTCCTTGTTTCATATTACGTTTCCTTGAAATTTAATGTGAAAGCTTTTCTCCATTGAAAACATATACATTGGAATGGTAAACTGGAAGTAGAGGTTTACAGAAAACCAACACACACAGATCAGTATTTGATGTTTGACTCCCACCACCCTTTAGATCACAAGCTGGGTGTCATCAGAACCCTGCAACACAGAGCTGAGAACATCCCCACTAGCACAGAGGCGAAGGCTAAAGAAATGAAACATCATAGAGGAGCCCTTAAAACTTGTGGATATCCAGACTGGGCCTTTGTCAAAAGAAGTAGAAGGAAAGAAAAGAACATGAATACCAACAGTGAAGGGGAAAAGCAAGACAGGAGAAAGAACATGGTCATCCCATATGTAGCAGGGGTAAGAAGAATTTTCAATAAACACCGTATCCCTGTCTGCTTTAAACTGAACAACACACTGAGTAAGCAATTGGTACATCCGAAACACCCAATACCCAAACACAAGATAAGCGACATCGTATACGCAGTGCAGTGCAGTGAAGAATGCTCTGATTTGTATGTGGGGGAGACCAAACAGCAACTGCATCAATGTATGGCCCAGCACAGAAGAGCCAATTCCTCGGGTCAGGACTCAGCCATGTACCTGCATCTTAAGGATAAAGGACATACCTTTGAAGATTGTAATGTTAACATATTGGCAAAGGAACGTGACTGGTTCAAGAGAGGTGTCAAGGAGGCCATTTATGTGAAAATAAAGAAACCAGGCCTAAATAGAGGTGGGGGGGTTCAACACCAACTGTCTGCCATGTACAATGCTGTTTTGACACCTTACCATGGGCATTCCTATAACACCTCTTAGCCACTATGCAATCATGCCCTTAAAATTTGGCTGTGATATGCTAATTGGGATTTTCCAGGGTACGTAATTGCCACAGATTCTTGTACAAGTCATTCTGAATTGAGAAATCTAGTCGGATGACTAGCGAAACGTCTTCAAGAACTAAACTTCAAGTCCAGTTGATCTAATTGAATACAACAGATATGACCATGGCCTGGATGAATGAGAACCTTCACAAGCATATACATTGTTATGTAGTAAGTTGCAGGTAGTCTTCTAGACCTTTTGGCGCTTAAAACAAACTTTTCAAGCTGCCCCTACATTTTCCTGCAGCACACACAGCACGCTGTCACAACAAAATAAATGGGTATGGCCTGTGGAGGTGTGGTGGACTAACTAACAGTGTCTAGTAAACTGTAGGGCTGACTTGACAGTGGCTGGTGAACTGTAGGGCTGACTTTACAGTGGCTGGTGAACTGGAGGGCTGAATTGACAGTGGCTGGTGAACTGTAGGGCTGACTTTACAGTGGCTGGTGAACTGGAGGGCTGAATTGACAGTGGATGGTGAAGAGAAAGTCTGGCCTAACAGTGGGTGCTGAACCTTCCAGTTCAGCAGACACTCTTAGTTCAGCCCTCCATTTCACTAGACAGTTTTGGTCAAATGAAGAGCTGACCCAACAGCGTATGCTGTACTGAAGGGCTGGCCTAATGGTGGCTGGGAACTAGACATATGCTACAGAGTGCCTCCAAGCAGAGACTGGTGCACATAAGCAGTAGCATAACTAGAAATCACTGGGCCCCCCAGCAAGACTAAAATGGGGCCCCTATCAGTTCTTCGTCCACTTGTTTTTATAGGAGGAGGCTATATCTGATTTTTTTGGTCATTCACACAAAGTTCTGTCAGATCATGTTGTTGAAATGATAATATAAAACAGGTGCCCAACCCAGCCGACACTGGGGGCCATACTAGCGACACTGAGCACGGTGAGCTGGCCACATGGAGTAGCTCTGCCCTCACCCCGCCCGGTTACGCCCCGGAGTGCCCTTTCCATGAAAAATTGGGGCCAGTCCGCTTGCGCCCCGTGGGTTGGGTATCACTGATACTGTATATAAGGTATTTTTATAAGGTAGTTTGTTATTTGAAGGTGGGTGAGCCTTCAAGACTCAGTGGGTGAGTCTTTTATATTGATCTTATATTTTGTGACTAATTTCTGGAATGGTACAAAAGAATTATTGTCTATAAGGTCTGATATATTGTTCCAGGATGTGGTTTTGAGATTTGGAATGCATCTTGTTAGGCTGTTTATTGTTATGTATGGTAAGTATGAAGGTAATAGGTTATGTTTAACCATTTCTTCCCCAGATTTTCTTTGTACAGTCGATTGCTATTGAAATGTGTGTTGGAATCTTTTGACCTAATGCTGTGTTATCAAGGTTATATTTTAATGGTATGTTTTTGTTCATAGTTTTTTCAATGTTAACCCATTTTTTATTTGAATTATTATTAATCCAGGCACGTATTTGCTCCATAATTGAAGCTTCATAGTAATTGCCAAGAATTAGGAAGTTCACGCCCCCTTCTTTGTTGGATCTAGATAAGTGCATTAATTCTAGGTTTTTTATCGTCCCAAAGGAATATGTTTATTTTTTATTGTATTTTTTGAAAGTATAATTCAGTAATGTATATGTTGATAGTTCTAAATTTATATAATAGCTTGAGTAGAAGAATCATTTTAATGCTATTTTATTAAGCCAGGATAGGTATTTGGTAGTCCATAAAGACAATTCCTCTTCTATTTTTGGAAGCATGGAGTAAAAGTTTGTTTGTAATAGGTTTTGGGATGGGGTAGAATATTGCTAGAATCTTCAGACCATTTGTAGACATTTTTTGTGGTTTAAAATGTTTTAAGAGCTATGGAGACATTAATAACTAAAATATATGATTTTGAGTCATTGATTTTATAAGCGATTCTGTTAAAATAGTTGAAAGTTTCTTGCAGATGGATCATTAAAATAATAGGGTTTGCGAGAGAGAGGATTATGTCATCAGCATAAAGTCCTATTTTATGTTCTTCTTTGCCAATTGTTATTCCTTTGATTTTATTATTGTTTCTAATATATTCTGCTAAAGGTTCTATGGGGTTATGGAGTCCTAGGCAGGTAAGTATGAGGTGCACTCCCTGTTTTCTGTGCCACAACAGGTAAGTATCAAGGAAGATTCAAACAATCCTTTATACAAGTGCTGAAAGAAACCATTTACACAATGTTTCGGGGGGTCTTTTCCTTGAGTATATAAGGGTTCTATGGTCCAATGAAAAATTAGTGGAGAAAGAGGGCAGCCTTGTCTAGTACCTTTGCTTATTAAGAAAGTGTCTGACATTGTGTTTGAGATATAGACCAATGCTGTTGGTTTTTATACAAAGTGAGAATTGCTTTATTGATCCATCCTTTTATATTGTATTTTTCTTTTTTTTTCTCTAGATATTTCCAATATAATCTGTTGAATGCTTTCTCTGAATCCAATGTTATCATTAAAGTAGTTGTATTCTTTTTTTTTTTCTGCCCAGTCTATGTTGTTTATGAACCTTCTTGTATTATCTCCTGGTTGTTGGTTTGGTATAAAACCCACTTGGTCAGGTAATATTAATTCAAAAAGGAATGGTTGTAATCTATTAGCAATAATTTTAGAGAATATTTTAATGGCACTGTTCAATAGGGAGATAGGTCTATAATTTTTTATCTTGTCAAAATTTTTATTTGGTTTTAGGGATAGGAACAATATTGGCTTTAAGCATTTCTTCTGGGAAACCGTTCTCTTCTGCAGCAAGATTCACATTTTTTTTACCAGGTAGGGAGATAATGCATCTGAGAATGTTTTGTAATATTCTTTTATGCATCCATCATTTCCTGGAGCGTTATTTTTTTTGATAGTCCAAATATTGTTTTATTAAGTTATATAGTGTTTGATAATAATGTGGCAATTGGTTTGCTATTTCTTTAGGGTTGTATATTTTATTGTTGTTTTCATCTTGTTTATATGCAGTCTTATTCCTATTGATTTTATGTTTGAATTTATTAGCTAAAATTTTACTTGCTTTAGGGCCTTGTGCATAGAATTCCACATTTAGTCTTCTCAAGTATTTGTCGAATTTGAGTAAATCCAGTTGATGTATTTTAGTTTTTGTTGCAAAGTTTTTTAAGTTTTCTTTGGAAGGGTTTGATTTATGTATGTTTTCTAAATGTTGTAATTGAGCTGTTTAAGAGGGGTTTTTTTGTATTGATGCTAATTTAATGAGTTCACCTCATATGTATGCTTTCTGACCATTCCATATTGCAAAAGTGTGGGCTAAATTATAATCACTGAATTGGAAGTATTCTCTGAGAGCTTCTTCTATCTTTTGTCTTGATTCTGGATGGTTTATGAGATATGGATTTAGTTTCCATCTATAAAAGCCATTATTGTTTTGGGCTTCTTTATCCAGGAGCTCAGGAGGGGCGCTGGGACACGGGTAATGTTGGGAGCTAGCTATGGGAGGAGCTACTGACACCAGCACAGTATATGATATCTATATATCTATATATGATAAATCTACCCTTACAACCCCCCGGCCCCCCCTTTGCTTGAATCAATTATTGACATCATATGTCTCATCTTTTTTTTTTTTTTGGTCTACTAGATTCAGAAGGATTACAGATGCCTCTTTGGTGATTTGTCACAAAAAACTCCCATACAGATAAAAAATCAGCGGTGGAATCAAATACAAGATAAAGGTAATGCGTGTGGTGTCATATATAGAAGTGTGGATGATTTAAAGTAAAGATGGCATGATACACGTAGAAGAACCAAAAAGAAATTGGCTGTAAATTATAAAGAAACACACAAAACTGCTAGAGGCCCACCCAAGAAGAAGAATGAAGATTGGTTAAACTGCTATGTTGCTTTGCGAATAGTGTAAACTGCATTGATAAATTTACTATATGCATTAATAACTGATAATTAATATACAAAGTAAGTAATTTTTCACAACTGTTTTCTCCTCCTACCTCTGCCCAATGAAGTTTTGCTTGAGCATGGGGTACACGCCATCCAATAACTTTTAACAACTGAAATTTCAGTTTATTGGTCGATTGGATAGAAATATTTGAGGGTTCCTTCAATCATCCGTGACAGAAAAACATATCTAATCCTGTGGTCCTCTGTGGCCTTCAAGTTCAGTCGCGGTGAAATGTTGGCTGCGGCCACTTTTCATGTGACCCACAGTTCTTCATCGTAACTGACCGATCAGTGCCGGTTGGGGATTTCAGCAGCCACAGCCTTGATTGGCTGTATGGAAGGAGGAGCCAGCTTGCTCTTTCCCAATAGGGCTAATCTTTCAACATAAATTATTTGTTAGTAATCCATGTAATAAATCAATGAAGATAACATCTTGACTTTAATGCATGTAAGTGACGAGTGTTTTTTGCTTTTAAGGGTGGTGATGGCCTTAAAGGGCATCTATAGTGGGAAAATGAACTTTTTTTTCTTTCTTTCCATGTGTTCTATAATTCCCTACAACCCCCAGAGTGTCTTCACTTTTTTCAGATTCCCTCTCTGTCCTGAGATACACCAGTTAGAAGAATACGTGATTGCATTCCTCTACTCCTACTTGGACTGTCAATCAAATTACTGTGACGTGATCCCCCCTCCCTGCTCTGTAATAAACATAGAGATAACAGCATTAGCAGGGGGAGAAAGGTAGCTTTCATGGTAGATATAAGGCTGCACTTGACCCCCCTTCTTAATAGCTTTCACTGATTGATGATGGGTCACAAAGTGAGAGATCGTAAACTGTACTGATCTTCTTCATCTGTGTTTCCAGGACAGCTTACTTTCTATTGGCCACTGTGCGTGGGTGTGTTTTTCAGGATGTTGAACTTTTAACTCCTACTGCACATAAAAAGCTTGTCGGTTAGCCGGAGCTGAGACATGGAGGAGGTAACAGAGGGGAGGGAGAAGGGGGGAATGCTGCACATAGATCTGACACCATGGTTAAACAGAGTCAGTGACAGATATAGGATTAAGGCAGCACAGAGTACATGAATTTAACTTTGCAAAGGGGCAATGTGTGTTTTTCACTATAGATGCCCTTTAAATATGGTGAAAAGTTCCCCTAAATTAAAAACTTGCGATGCCATGAGTTATCATTAACCATACCTCCCAACATTTGAAAACACAAAAGAGGGACAGTAAAAAGGAAAGCGAGTTGCGGGCGCACACCCGTTTTCTTAAACCACTCCCATCTTTCATAGGTTACGCCCCCAATTTAAAGATAAATCCCATGAAAAAGAAGACTATATGCATACGCCACTACCCAGTATGCTAATATCAGTGTTTATTTGTGTTTGTCTGTATCTGTTTTTATAGTCTGGTCTGTATATCTATCTTTCTGTTCATCTTATCTATTTATGTCTTTCTGTCCATCTACCTACCTGTCTATCTTATGTATTTATCTCTTTCTGTCTGTCTACCTGTCTATCTATTTGTCTATCTGCATCTTTTTATCTACCTGTATATTCATTTATCTCTGTATGTCAGTGCATGTTTGTGTCATATGTGTGGTTAAGCGTATGGGGGGTGCATTTACGAGATGGATTGGTGTGTGCGAGGTGGGATAGAAATCAGTTTGGGGCTACTCCACCGGTCAGTTCACGCTCTTGTGACAGCAAAACATATGCGTGTCCGAGTCACGTGAGGGGGGGGCAGCCTTAGCTGTCGGCCAGTAGACTTTTCGGTGACACATCGTGCGCGTGAAATGTTGGTCGTGTGCGGCCACTTCATGTGACCCCAGTTCTTCACGTAACTGACCGATCAGTGCGGTTGGGGATTTCAGCAGCCACAGCTGGATTGGCTGAATGGAAGGAGGAGCAAGCTTGCTCTTTCCCAATAGGGCTAATCTCAACATAATATTTGTTAGTAATCCATGTAATAAATCATGAAGATAACATCTTGACTTTAATGCATGTAAGTGACGAGTGTTTTTTTTGCTTTAAGGGTGGTGATGGCCTTAAAGGGCATCTATAGTGGGAAAATGAACTTTTTTTTCTTTTTTCCATTGTTTCTATAATTCCCTACAACCCCAAGTGTCTTCATTTTTTCAGATTCCCTCTGTCCTGAGATACACCAGTTAGAAGAATACGTGATTGCATTCCTCTACTCCTACTTGGACTGTCAATCAAATTACTGTGACGTGATCCCCCCCCTGCTCTGTAATAAACATAAGATAACAGATTAGCAGGGGGAGAAGGTAGCTTTCATGGTAGATATAAGGCTGCACTTGACCCCCCTTCTTAATAGCTTTCACTGATTGATGATGGGTCACAAAGTGAGAGATCGTAAACTGAACTGATCTTCTTCATCTGTGTTTCCAGGACAGCTTACTTTCTATTGGCCACTGTGCGTGGGTGTGTTTTTCAGGATGTTGAACTTTTAACTCCTACTGCACATAAAAAGCTTGTCGGTTAGCCGGAGCTGAGACATGGAGGAGGTAACAGAGGGGAGGGAGAAGGGGGAATGCTGCACATAGATCTGACACCATGGTTTAAACAGAGTCAGTGACAGATATAGGATTAAGGCAGCACAGAGTACATGAATTTAACTTTGCAAAGGGGCAATGTGTTTTTTTCACTATAGATGCCCTTTAAAAGCAAATATATTTTATCACATTCTATACAGACATATTTCAATTGTCCATATATTTCTACTAGATTTGTGATCAAGTGTTGCAGCTGGAGCACCAGAGCAATTGCTGGAGGACTGAAGAAGCAATAGCAGAACAACTTTTTCTAAGCAAAATGGTGATCTTATGTCTAAAATGTCAGAATTTGTAAAAGTATATATAGTGTACATGATTCCATTTCTTAGGATGTGGTTAGTGCAATCAATTCTTTAAAGGAAATCATATCTTGTGACCTTAAAACATTTGGCACAAGTGTTAATTGCCATAAGTGGTACAAAAAATGAGAAATGTGATGTTGGCACCCAAATGTCTATTTCAAATGATACATTTTGTACAAATGACACTGTACTTTCCGCATGTAATCTCAATCCACAAAGGGACAGTACAAAGGAGGATGTTTTCTCTAATGCACAAAGCAAGGACTACAGGCACATGCTAAGAAAAATGCATAGTTGTGCTCAAATATTGGGACAAAGTTTGCCCTGTCACTTGAGTGGCTTTTGTTTAAGTCTGCACAAAATGTGTACATTTTGAAGAAATCTGTCTCAGCAGTCATCTGGCGTGCATTGCAGATAAGTGTCAGTTGAAAAGTTAGCAGTCGTATACATCCCCTTTCTATAGCTGTCAGACAGCAAGCATTTTTGATTTTTACCTTGGATGCACTCGATACTAAGGGTTTAAATACTAACTTTGGTTTTTTGTGCTTCTTGCCCAAACAATGACTTTGTATATATTTGTTTTTTGCAGTTAAAGGGCATGTCCACCCCCAAAACTATTAACCCACCATACATAGGCCACTTCCCCTGTGTACAATAGTACTCACATTTTTGCTGTAAGCAGTGTAGTTTCCTAGGATGGCTGGATTGAAGTTGGAGAAAGCAAGCACTAGGAGGCAGAGAGGAGCCAAATGGTTTCCGCCTCTAATCTTTCCTCTGAGAGGTTTTCAGCAAGCCTGCTGGATCATTTCTCACTGAATCAGGAAGACTCTACTCCCCCCTCCCATCTAGTGACATCATGCATAAAATTATAAACGGGAACTGCTTTGTCCCGCCAACAAAGCACATCCTCCAATAGGAAAGCATTATCCCAGCAACCAATCAATGATCATTCCACCCTTATTCATGATCTGCCAATGAGATCCAGGCAATAATATTGGGACCAATCGGATGGCTGTAATCACGATCTCTCCATAGAACAGTGTGTAGTTTGGTGGATAGTGTGCAGAGCAGCAGTAAAAGCAATCCAACAGGTCTAAAAACTTTAAAATAAACTATTTCTAAATGCATTAACTAATGTTTGTTTATGATATACATTAGTCCTACTTTCTGAAAATGCATGAAACCTATGGAATAGTCTATTGAGTGTTTATCTGTGTGTGTCTGTGAGATAGAGCTTGTATGTGTGTCTGTGATATAAAGATTGTATGTGTGTGTATGTGAGATAGAGATTGTATGTGTGTATGTGCCTGTGAGCTAGAGATTGTATGTGTGTGTGTGAGTCTGTGAGATAGAGATTGTGTGTGTGTGTGTCTGTGAGATAGAGATTGTATGTGTGTGTGTCTGTGAGAGATTGTATGTGCGTGTGTGTGTGAGAGAGATTGTATGTGTGTGTGAGTCTATGAGATAGAGATTGTATATGTGTATGTGCCTGTGAGATAGAGATTGTATGCGTGTGTCTGTGAGATAGAGATTGTATGTGTGTGTGTGTGTGTGAGTTAGAGATTGTGTGTGTGTGAGACACAGAGATTGTATGTATCTGTGAGATAGAGATTGTATGTGTATGTCTAGTATTTAGAAGTCAGAAGACCAATTATTCACATTAATGAAATACAGGGTTATTCAATAAAAGTTCTTATCGTTTAAAATGGTGCTAATTTTGCCCCAACCAATCAGATGTTAGCTTTCAAATGTTAAATAAGATCTGATTGGTTGGGGCAAAATTAGCACCATTTTAAATGATAAGAACTTTTATTGAATCTCCCTGATAGTGTCTAACATAAAAAATTAGTTAAGTTTTTGTAGAATGAGAATAATTGGTCTTCTGACTTCGGAATATGGACACAATTTTTTTGTCAATGGTTTTAGTGCACATCTATATATTGTTATATTTTTTCATAATTCTATTATTGACATAGTACATAATAGGTATTTGTTCCTTTTTATATTTTTTTTATATATGTCTAAATTATATTATATATGTATGCACTTATATATGCTCACAGTTAACTTTTGAATAGTGTTTTGAAAAATAAATTATGGTCTTAAGGTTCGTACACGCGTGCGATCGTGTCCCGACCAGCGACACACAATGTGTAAGAAAGTTCATTTCGGCCGATAATCGGCCCATGTGTAGGCCCTTTATCGACTGAAACATCTGTTCGGTTGGGGATCGTTCCTCGACCAACCGGGCAGATCTCCGAACGACTGGCCGTTTTGGCGATAAAGGGCCTACACACAGGCCGATTATCGGCCGAAACGTTCGTTCCTACACATCGTGCGTCACAGGTCAAGACCCGCGATCGCACGTGTGTATGAACCTTTACTGTAATAATAAAAAACAAAGGTTGAGCCACAGGTTAACAGGGTATGCTTGTCATCTTTATCAGAACTGAGTTTTTAGAGCTCATTGGTTTATAATGTGTACTTAGCATTCCAATTCATTTACCCCCCCAAAAAAGGAGGGTAGAAAAAATAAATAAATAAAAACAAACACATTTATTTAATATTTCATTTTATTTTTTTAATATCCATACAGAAAATAAAAGAATATGTTGCATAATTAATTTTTTATTCAGTTTTTATACATATATTTTTTAATATAAAAATCATAAATGTCTCCTTTTTTTATTTAATCAATATATTGTTAATACTATTTCTTTTTAAATAAATTAGTTTTTTAAAGTTATTTATACATTTAAAATAGATTTCATTATTATTTCATTAGTAGCCAGTTACAGTGGACGGACGGACGGATGGACGGACGGACGGACGGACGCACGCACGCACGCACACACACACACACACACCGATCCCAGCCTGTGATGTGCATGGTGTTTTTTCTCTTGCCTTTCTATAGCTGGCTACACACATGCAAGATAGTTAGAAAATGACCAACAGAATCTGCAATATTCTGTCTAATTTTCTAATGATCCTGCTACACAGTCCCGAGCCTTATGTAAAGCATAGGGAGTGTAATGGTTGTCTGGGAACTGATCCAAAGACACCCCCTCTGGACGTGGAATCTAAGTACCTACCGGTCTTCCCCAGTGTCTCTGATGGTAAGGATGTTGTGCAGCAGGTACCAGGAGAACTCCACAAGAACCAACCCAAGAACCAACCCACAATGTGGAGAGGGCAGCGGAGGCCAGACACCAAGAACGGGGGAGAACGAATGAAATCTGGTACTTGAAGGATGAGTCTGAAGAGGTAGAAGCAGGATAGGATATCAAACACGCAGTGAACATGCAGACAGCAATATAGGTAATGAGTGTGAGTAGGAAACAGCGGATAAGTTGATCAGATTGACACTGGATAGACAAAATAAATATGGATAGTAAGTCTGAGCAGGTAACCGCAGATAAGTTGATTAAAAAGACACTGGGTATACAAACTGCAAATATGGATGATGAGTCTGAGAAGGTAGCAGCAGATGAGTTGATTAGACAGAGACTGGATAGACAAATTGCAATATGGAAGGAGATTCAAAGCGGGTAACAAACAGACCTTCGGAGCTTAGGAACAAACACTGAACTGGCAGCAAGAGCTGAAAGACAAGGAGGACTTAAGTAGGATTCCACGCCCACTAGTAACCAGAGATAAAACTGATTTTGGCTTCATGCGTCCCACAGGCACGATGTGCTTGTACCTTGTTACAATAAAGGACTATTAGAGAGATTCAATTAAAGTTCTTATCGTTTAAAATGGTGCTCATTTTGCCCCAACCAATCAGACCTTATATAACATTTGAAAGCTAACATCTGATTGGTTGGGGCAAAATGAGCACCATTTTAAATGATAAGAACTTTTATTGAATAACCCCTTATGTTTTCTCTTATGGAGCGCGGTTGCCGGTCTTCATTGGACCTTAATAGGTTGTTGTTGCAGAAGCCGACTCTCTGATTGAAAATTCCTGCCATTTCCAAACGATCACGAGGCTGACTAAACGTTCGTAAAATATGCTACACACAGTAACTATAAAGGGACCATACCATCAGATTGTGTGTAACGCATTTCCCAACAATTGCAAGGCCAACGATTGTGGGTATAGCTGTTTCCATAATGTATTCTTGTGGTGTTGTAATTTTATTTGGGAAATTTGGGGAAGTATGTTATGACTTGGGGTACAATTTGGTGTAAAACGTATGAAATTCTAAGGCAATATCTTCCGACCTGTGTACCATTATGCTGTCAGTTTGAGGATATATGAATTCAACCTTTTATCGCTTAAGGAGTTAGCCAAAGGTCTGCTGTATTTATATAGACATTAGACATTAAGCCTATTACAATAACGGGCGCTAAAAGCCCAGACTACCCCCTTAGTGTCCCAAGACCGCAGCCCCCCTCCTCTATGTACCAAGGCAATAGCCCCCCTCTTTCATGTCCCAAGGCCAGATTCACCTCTCAGTTTCCCAAGGCCAGAGTCCCCACTCTGTCCCAAATCTAGGATCCCCTCTCTGTCCCAAATCCAGGGCCCCCTCTCTGTCCCAAATCCAGGGCCCCCCTCTGTCCCAAATCCAGGGCCCCCCTCTGTCCCAAATCCAGGGCCCCCTCTTCCCCAAATCCAGCCCCCCCCTCTGCCCCAGATCCAGGGTCCCCCACTCTGTCCCAAATCCATCCCTCCCCTCTGTCCAAATCCAGGGTCCCTCCTCTGTCCCAAATCCACCCCCCCTCTATCCCAAATCCCAAATCCAAGGTCACCCCCTCTGTTCGAAATCCGGCCCCCTCTGTCCCAAATCCAGGGGCCCCCCATCCCAAATCCTGCCCCCCCTCTGTCCCAAATCCAGCCCCCCCCCCTCTGTCCCAAATCCAGAGCTCCCCCTCTGCCCCCAAATCCAGAGTCCCCCTTCTGTACCAAATTCACGCCCCCCGTTTCAAATCCAGGGTCCCTCCCTCTGTCCCAGCAACCTTACCTGCAGTCTGTGTAATTGCTGTGTTCTGCCTCTGTCTCTGCAGTTCTTATTGACTCACCACTAGAGGGAGAAACACACACAATCTTACATCTCCCTCTAGTGGTGAGTCCATAGGAACTGCAGTGACACACATGGACCACAGCACAGACGCAGGCTTTTGTTATATAGGATTCTCTTTCCGTAGTCTTGTTTTAGGCAGTATGTAGTGTTTATTGCGTGTAGTAGTCGGTCTCTTGCTTGATTTAAGTATTGTCTTGTTTGTGCATCTCTATTTAATTTGTGGTGGGTTTCTAATTTATGTACTTCATCTTGTAATGAGTTTAGGTGTTTTTTTGTATTCTTGTTTGATTTTGGTGCCATCTCTGAGGACACATTTTAGTGCTTCCCCTTTTTTAAGGGATCACTTGTGGAATCGTTCTTGTGTGTTTGTTTGAAGGTTAATATGTTTTGTTTTATTGTTTGGAGACATTTATGATCTTTAAGAAGGTGATCATTTAATCTCCATGTCCAGGAAGATTTGGTATGAGTGGGTATTGATAAATATGCAGGAGAGTGATCAGACCAGATTATAGAACCTATCATGCTCCTGGGGCACCAGGATAGAAAATTATGGGAGATGAGTAATAGATCTATTCTGCTATAAGAGTCATGGGGGGTTGAGTAGTAGGTATAATCTTTAATATTTAGGTGTTGCGTTCTCCAGATGTCAATTAGATGCAGTTCATGTAGTTTGCATTTAAATCTGTTAATTAATCTGTAAGAGACATGCATGTGACTGGATGTGGAGTCTAAGGTGGGATCAAGGGTAAAATTGGCTCCTCCTAAAATGATGTAACCTTCAACAGAATATCTTAGTTTTTCTAAGTATTGTATGAAAGTAGATATATGAGATTGATTAGGTAGATAAAAATTTATTAGTGTCAGTTTGCTGTCTTATAAGGTAATATTGAGCATAAGGTATCGACCATTTTCCTCTATTTGGGAGTTTATTATTTCAATGGAGAGTCTTTTAAGAATTGCTATGGAGACTCCTTTGGTTTTGGCTTCTGGATTGGTGCTATGAAACCATTGAGTGTAATTTTCATCACATATCGATGGAATTGATTTAGTTTTGAAATGCGTAGTAGTAGTAGTATAATTATATCTATTTTATCTTGATGCATTTGTTCTAAGATTTGAGAGCGCTTCTGCGGGGTATTAAAACCCCTGACGTTAAATGTGCAGACCTTTAGCTTTGACTCCATAGTGGAATAGGGGGAGATACATACAGAGTACTAAGAGATACATAAACAATTCAACTTTATATTGTAACATAAAACAATAACATGGTTGGTTTTGCCACAAAAAACCATTGCACTATGCGCAACTTATATTCTATCAGGGAGATTCAATAAAAGTTCTTATCATTAAAAATGGTGCTAATTTTGCCCCACCTAATCAGATGTTAGCTTTCAATTGTTAAATAAGATATTATCTAATCCTATGTGTCCTGCATGTCTTTACCGAATTTTGTGTCTCTAGCTGGAAAACTATGGGAGGAGATACAGTCCAAAATGAATGAAAGAGAAGAAGAAACAGAAAGCACAGAAATATGTCTCTTTCAAGCTAAATTAATTATTAACAAATTTTTATGTAATTTCTTACCAAAGATATACCTGTTTGAAATCAGTAAAATCGTTTACACACACCCCTTCACTTCCATATTTTCTCCTCCTCCCTTAAGCACTGAGAGATACATATTAGAGACTTCCTGGCGCTAATGTGTTTACTCATAGATCAGTTTTGATGCGAATGCATTATATTTAGTTAAGTTGTACAATAGATGTGCTAGTTATTTATAGATAAACTAGTCATGACTGTAGATTTAATTTATACACCAATTGCTATTTTATTTGCCAATTATCTGGCAATTACCGTAGTAGAAATCATATTAGTTAAACTTATTTACCAAAAAAAGATAAGATCTGCTTTGTTTGACTGAACATTGTCAAGTCTAGTTATGTAGCAGAGCCAGATGATTTTAATAAAGACTGAGTGTACATCTGTCTGACATTAATTCTTAATAATTCATTTTGCATCCAGTTTTTCCAGTGATGCAATACTGTATCTGTTATGTTTAGTTAGATCAACTGAACTTATAGTTTAGTTCTTCAAGATGTTTCGCTAGTCATCAGACTGGCTTTCTGTTGGCATATATGTACCCTGGAAAGTCCCAATTAGCATATCACAGCCAGATGTTAAGGACATTATGAATGCAAGGCATTGTACATGGCAGACAGTTGGTGTCGAACCCCCCCTCCTCTATTCAGGCTTGATTTCTTTATTTTCACATAAATGGCCTCCTTGACTCCCCTCTTGAACCAGTCCTGTTCCTTTGAAAGGATGTTGACATTACTATCTTCAGGTATGTCCTTTTTCCTTAAAATGCAGATACACGGCTGAGTCCAGGCCCGAGGAATTGGCTCTTCTGTGCTGGGCCATACGTTGGTGCAGTTGCTGTTTCGTCTCTCCCACATATAAATCAGAGCGCACTGCACTGCATATATGATGTTGTTTTTCTTGTGTTTCGGTATTGGGTCTTTCGGATATACCAATTGCTGCCTCAGTGTGTTGTTTGGTTTAAAGCAGAAAGGGATACAGTGTTTTTTGGAAATTCTTTAGCCTTCACCTCTGTGCTAGTGGGGATGTTCTCTGCTCTGTGTTGCAGGGTTCTGATGACATCCAGCTTGTGATCTAAAGGGTGGTGGTGGAGTCAAACATCAAATACTCATCTGTGTGGGTTGGTTTTCTGTAAACCTCTACTTCCAGTTTACCATTCTCCTTGACTTTTACCAAGCAATCCAAGAAAGCCTGTGTGTTGTTGTACCTCTTCCCTTGTAAATTAGATGTTCTGGTCTACAGCATTGATGTGTTCTGTAAAGGCTTGTACTTCCTTCTGGCGGATTTTAACCCAGGTGTCATCGACGTATCTGAACCAGTGGCTGGGTGCTATGCCCTTAAATGTATTAAGCGCCTGTGTTTCCACTTCCTCCATGTAAAGGTTTGCAACAATGGGTGAAACTGGAGATTCCATAGCACATCCATGTTTTGGCTTATAGAACCTATCCCTGTTCTGGGTTAAGCTCTGTTCTACTGGTAAGGGTGCTGTCTTGGCCTAGCCGTTTTCTCACCATATCAATAGCCTCCTTGGTGGGTATACAGGTGAAGAGAGATGTCACATCATAGGACACCATAGTTTCTTCTGCACAGACTACCATATCTTCAATCTTGTTGGTGAAATCATGGGAGTTCTGGATGTGATGCTTAGAACTTCCAACCAATGGCCCTAAGATGTTGGCTAGGTATTTTTCCACCTTTTATGTTACAGAGTTGATGCTGCTGACTATAGGTCTTAGTGGTGCCCCTTCCTTATGTATCTTTGGGAGTCCATATATACATGGATGTGCCTCACCATGGTAGAGGTGATGATACATTGCTCAATCAATGGCTTTATCCTTTTGAAGCTGTTGTAGTAAGTCTATGAACTTTTTCTTGCAACGGCTGGTGGGATCCCTTGTTAAAGCCTCATATGTGTTGTTATTGGTCAGGAGTGTGGTCACCTTAGCATGGTAGTCTGAAGTGTTGAGTACCACTGTGCATCTTCCCAAGGCCGGATTATTCACAAGGCACCCGAAGCTCCTGACGGGCCCCCCTGGCATCCGGGCCCCAGTATCTATGTGCAAATTTGGGGTATTTATCTCTTTAAGATGTTAAATAGTGCAGGCTGGAGTCCGGTGGGGTAGGGGGGGCCTGGCCCTGACTTCCAATCAGGAGGCACTGGCAGAATTACACATTGGTGGTTCAGCTCCTCCGTCGGTGCACAGCGTGCGACTGTGTGCGCCTGTGTGTGGTCACATGGGGTGGTGCGTAACCTGTCCTTTACCCGCTGCCACTGCTGGGTTCGCGCAGGAGAGGGGGCGGAAAGGCAAGCAACAGCGTTGGATCCAGCTTTCTCCACATGATGATCTGCTGCATTCTGCCTTCCAACCCATGATCTGATGCTAGTAACAGCCACACACCTTGACCTTTTTAAAAAGTAAAAGTTGTATGCAGGAAAGAAGGGGGGGGGGGGTTATGCTGCACAGACAGAGTGCAATCAGAGGTTTGCTTTAAAATGTGCATAAAAATGGTGCCAAACTGCCAGGGCCATGGGGGACTCAGGGAGGGGGAAGGGGGTGTGCTTGTGTTGCCAGGGGGGATGTGCTGGGGGTGCCGGACAGGGAATGATCCCCTCTTGCACACCCAGCACATCCCCCCTGGCCACCAGCACATCCCCTGTCCTGCCACCACCTGCACCCCCCCCGGTGTGCTGGTGGTGCCAGTTGGGGATGTGCTGGTGGTGCCAGAGGGGAGGTGCTGGTGGTGCCAGGGCAGGGGATGTGCTGGTGGCCAGGGAGATGTGTGTGGTGCCAGGGAGATGTTCTGGTGGTGCCAGGGAGATGTGCTGGTGGTGCCAGGGGATGTGCTGATGGTGCCAGGGGATGTGCTGATGGTGCCAGAGGGTGTGCTGGTGGTGCCAAAGAGGATGTGCTGGTGGTACCAGGGGATGTGCTGGTGGTGCCAGCAAAATATACTTTTATCGTTAAATGGAACATGGGGGGGGGGGCAAAAATCTGACTTGTGCCTTGGGCCCCATTTGGTCTTAATCTGCCTCTGCCTCTTCCCTTGTCTGCCGGCAGAATGGTGATACTGGAATCTTTCTTAAGGGGTGTTAAGGTTCTTCTTTCCTGTGTGGTCAGGATAGATGAAGGCAGTTTAACACTGGTTAAGGCTGCATATACCTTAAGACAATACTGTCCTAGGTCTCTACCCAGGACACAATTCTAGCCTTTGTTTTTACAACCCGTTTGTTTCTCAATAACAAAATATTTTCATCAACAAAAAAAATTTGCAGGTGTTCCCTACAGTACTAAAGGCATTATTCCCACACCGCTACACTCAATCAGTATTTAAGGCCCCACTTCTACGGGGGGGGGGGGGGGTAGGTTGTGCTGTTTGTGTCCCAGCTCTAGTGACATAATGTGAAGAAAGAAGGAACAAACACCCCATGTGGTTTTATTATCAATAGATATTGTAATTAATGGAGATTTAGGTCACAGGCATTTTTTTACACATTTTCAGCCAATTAAAAATTATTGCATCAGATCATGTGATGTTGCAGAAAGGGGTGCTGGTAAAGACAGGGTTATCTGTTCCCTTTTTTTTAAGTTTAGTAACTTTGGAATCTGTAAAGGCCCACTTTATATTTCTGTGGTGCCTAACCTTCCAGAGGCTAGGGGCCACACCAGCACTATTCCAGTCAGTATATGGCCCCAGTTCACCCAGATTCTTCCATGGTCCGTCCATAGAATCTGCATAGGATTTTCAAGGTAGGGATTCTTGAAATATTAGCCAAGTTGAAGTAAACCATATTTATGTTTTCCTTGCCACTAGATTTTTGCTTCCCCTTTATTTTAAATTATAAAGATATATAAGAATATATTAAAAACACCAGAGTAACATACGTAGTAACATATAAATGGATATTTAATAAAGACATACGTCTATGTAGTCCAAACTTTATTGCCCTTCCCCATTAAACCTACCTAACAGTTTATCTAAAGGAAGACAAAAAATGAATTCCTGACTACTAATTTTTTTAGTTTTAGAAACTGATCCAGCCCACATCAAAGCAATTAATGAACTTCCCCTTACCACATCTGCTGGTTCCACATTGTCATATAAATCCTGCTAATACTGATATCAGGACAGTAACCATAAGGATGATAATTTCACTGTCTATGTGATCAGTTTCATACCTGTCCCCAAACAAGTAACACTTACTCTGTTAATAGGATTAACCCCTATTAGAAGACACTCCTTGCACTTTATGATGATCTCAAGGTGACAAAACTGCAGATTAATGTAAACCTGCAGAAATGGGATTCTGGACACCTGTAATCCCCCTTTAAAAACACAAATGGCCTACCCGCTGGTCTTGCGGGCTGCAAATATACTTGAACAGGCCACATGCTGTCTGTTGGGCACACATGCCTTATTGTAGCTTGTTAGTCCCATAGATGTATTCTACATTCTCGTCCATCTAATCATAAAAAACAGTACATTTTTTTAGTGGAAACATATAAATAAATGGTGATTTACTTCCAAATGTCCCATTTTTTTGCATTGGATACTTAATACAAAACATTTTCTTTAATAAAATTTAACTGTTTCAGCGTGGTGTTGACACTAGATACTGTGCCATGCATTCTTCACAGGACAGTGTACCATCAAGACCTGTAAAACAGCTGCATTCCGTAGGCCTGATGCCGCACAGTGGCTCTGGAATCTGTATCTGACAGTTGGAACATGTTGGATTGTTCTGAAAGGAAATTATTTGCTCTGTTTTTATCATATGTTCTCCTTTTCTACATTCCCCTAAAAAGGTCACTTCAGATTGGCTACATTCACAGGGGTTTTCTGATAGTTTTGTCCTTTGGGATTTTCTAAACTCAAAGTCTTGATTCTCATCACTCTCTTCTGGATAGTTGAAAGCTCTTGGAGATGGGCAAAGTACAAATGGAGCTGATTTTAGTGACTTTGGGAAATCTGTAAACGTGTCTGTATATATGGCATCCTCTACTCTTTTCAAAACCTGAAAAGAATAAAAATATGCTATGTCAGAAATGTTCCCAATAACTGAAACAGGTGTGTATATAAATGAGTATCAATGTGCAATGAAAATGCAATATAAAGAGCTTAATTATCATTTAAAAAACATAATAAAACATGTTCCCTATGGGGCAAAAGTGTAACATATTACCAACCTTTATTCTAAAGTGCACAACATTGAAGCATAACCACCCATTAAAATTACACATATACCGTATATATAAGCCGATCAGAGAACAAGCCGAGGTACTTATTTTTACCTGAAAAACGATTAAAACTGACTTGAGTATAAGACAAGGGTTGACTTTCTCCCATAGACAGGCCCATAGATAGTTTCAAAGACATTCGCTTAGAAAGTCCAATACATAGCCCCATAGAAAGTCCCATACACAGTCCCATAGAAAGTCCAATACACAGCTCCATAGAAAGTCCCATACACAGCTCCATAGAAAGTCCAATGCACAGCCCCATAGAAAGTCCAATGCCCAGCCCCATAGAAAGTCCAATACACTGCCCCATAGATCATTCCACAGACAGTGCCTTAGAAAGCCTCATACACTGCCCCATAGAAGGTCCAATACACAGCCCCATAGAAAGCCTTATACACAGCTCCATAGAAAGTCCCATTGGGGCTTAGGGGTCCCACAGCTCGAACCGGGACCCCCTTCCCTGGCCCTATCAGGGCCCTTGCGGCCCTGAGAAGGGCCTTTGGGGCTTAAGGGGTCCCGCAGCTCGAACCGGGACCCCCCTCCCCGGCCCTATTACATAAAGCAATATGGATACAACAAATGTGGATACCTGCTAAACAACTGTGTGGGTCAAACAACACACAGCAAGAGAAAGGAGGACACGCCCTCCAATAAAGTGCAACAATAATGAATAGCAGGGTCTAGCTATATATTATATATATATATATATATATATATATATATATATATATTGCTTGTTGCATTGGGGGTTTAACCAAGCCTCTGGGAAATGTGTACTCCACCCACAGTGGGTCATGTGCTCAAGTACTGAAAGCTGGAGAGTCAGTCCCAAGAAAGCAAGCGAAAGAGCAGCAGGGACTTCCATCTCATAAAAGGCAGGTACTGATAAAAGAATTGAGAATTACATCTCATAAGAAGGTAAAAAGTTACTATGGTAAAAAAGGTTAAAAGTTAGGACCCAGCAGAATAAAGCAAACCGTGAAGTGGTTGCTGGGCTTAAAATAATTTGGCCAAGTTATTGAACTAATTGCTTTTTTTTTTTTTTGCATTTATCCAGAGAGAAGGGCAGGCTTTTTAAGTCATAATACAATGGTAAAGTAAAATGTAAGAAAATTAATTGGATGTGCACTAGGCTTCTATTTTTTGTATGTATTGAATTAATTTGGTCTCTAGTTGCACTCTGCGTGGATGTATACTATCCCATTTATATATATATTGCTTTGACACAAAAACACCCTGGCTATCCAATACACCATCCCAAAGAAAAGCTTCCAGGATGATCTATAATGTCCTCTAGGGAGAGCATCTTTGAATAGGGAAGTACAGTATTTGCACAGACTGCTGCAACCTATGGTACAGGCTTGTAGAACATACATCAGAGATAGCATGTATTTTCTATAATTTATTAGAGACATTAATTTGGATGGTAACACACAAGAAATCTGTCTGGCTAACCTTGATGTGTCTAGCCTCTACACATGCATCCTGCACAACCAAGGTAAAGAGGCAGTAAGCGAAAGGATAAATGTTGATGATTTGGGGACTGCACATTTTCAAAGATTCATTTTAGATCTGTTGAAGGCTGCGCATGAAATTGTTTTTGCTTCGAGGACTAGTATTATTTACAGGAAACTGGTACTGCCATGGATGCTGCTATGGCAACGGCTTATGCCAGTCTGTTTATGCAAAAATATGAGCAAGAAAACATACTGTTGGAATATGCTAAATATCGATGACATCTTCCTAATCTGACAGGGGCCACTTTCCTCCTTTGAAAACATGGTGCAAGCTTTGATTTATACAAAGAGGATACCCAGAGCACATCCTGGATAGGGCTCCAATAATATCAAAAAAGTGGTACAGGATAGTAACTGTTAGTCCATAATAATTTTCGGAGCCACCATCCACCAGCACTCAAGAAGTCTCTCCCCATATCACAATACTGCAGCGTAATCAGGAATAACTCTGATGACAGACTAAGGAAGTACAAATAAGTGAAATGACTGACCGATTTATACAAAGAGGATACCCAGAGCACATCCTGGATAGGGCTCCAATAATATCAAAAAAGTGGTATAGGATAGTAACTGTTAGTCCATAATAAAAAGGTATCACCTTATCCTACAGTACTCATCTCTTAGTATATGCTACTGGACTAATACGGCTACAACCATTTTATCTGGAATTCTCTTACCTAGGTCTACAATTAAATTGAAAGATCCTACGGTTGGATAAAGTACAAGGAGTGAATCTACCAGTTAAACCAGTTGTTGGTTAAAAAAGGGGACAAAATCTTCTAGTAAAGACAGATCCTATCAATTATTATAAACCCCAAATGACATGGCACCCAGCACTAAAAACATGGTTGTTTTAAGTGCACTTAAGGTGGGCATACACGGCATTGATATTCCGATCAATTCAATCAATTTGAAAGAATTGATCAGATTTTCGATGACACTAGGCTTGTGTGTGTATTATATTTATTTGGTCACGATTTGCACTCTAGAATGTGTGGATATACATGGTTTATAAATATATATGTATATTGTACCAAGTCCATTAACCAGCACTAACCTAGCAAAGACTCTTTATACCTTTGGAATGAAAGAAAAGCCAATATTCAATCAGTCACAATCAGGGGCGTAACTTCTAGGGGAGCAGAAGGAGCAACCACAGGGGGGCCAGGAGCCAAGGGGGTCCCATCTATTTTTTCCTGTGACAGATATGGCCCCCTCCCAGAAAATCTTTGTGGACAAAGTGCAGATAGGGGCCCATCATAGTTTTGCTAGGGGACCCAGTGATTCATAGTTACGCCACTGGTCACAATAGACTGATCCGTATCAAAAATGTTAAGAATGTTAAGTTAAAAAGTGTTAAGACTGACCACTTTGGGTTCTCAATCTTGGGGCAAATCTAGAACATTTATGGCCAAGAATGTTTATGACTGCACGGCCATGGAATACCAAGTGAATCGTGGACACTCTGGAAGGGAAGTGCAGGTCCTATTACCTTGAGTTCTGAAAAAATACATTACTCCTACTGTTTCTAAACATTACGTACCACTTCCATGGTGGGTCTATGTCTGGCAGGTGATACTGTGCAGTCGATTGAGAGATTGAACAGATTCCTTGCAACACAATGGGGCCAGATATCAGCTTTATTATCCAGTAATGAAAATAATGACTCCATTCCATTTTTTTCCAACTGGTCCCACACAAAATCTCTCTATTATATAGCAAATACAAAAAAGGTTTTATTATTGTAACAAAAGTAATCTTTAATATCTACAACAAAATAATCAGACATGGATAAAATGAGGAAAAGAGTAGCAGTAACTGCAGGAACTTCAGATTTTGTGTACTTCTGGTTAGCAAAAGCTTGGAAAGAAAATTGAAAAGGGAAATTTACCTTTATGATAAAGGGAACCTTAGAGTATGTTATGGGTTACAAGTAAAACTGTATTAATGAAACAGAATGAAAGGATGCAGTTTTTTTGTAATTGGTTAAGGGTCAATAGCGTTCTGACATCAGCTAAAATATGTCCTGAGCTTTACTGTGTTTTTAGCAAAAAGCTCAGCTCTTATCAGTAAAAAGGGGTTTATACATCTGCCAAGGAATAGGATACAAAGAAGTGAATGGTTACTTTAAAAAGGCTTAATTGTGACCCAAGGGAGATACTGGGAATTCCAGAATTCTGGCCAAAGAGCTGCATGTAAGCTGACATGTAATCAATATGGAATGGGTTAGAATTCTTACTTATGAAAATGTATTCCTTTTCTAGTCCCTTATTCACTAATGTATAGTAAAATGTTGTCAAATTATGTCCTATAAAAGGACTTCCTATGTATAATTCTGTCTCTATCTTTCTGATAGTGACAGCTGTTACTGTTAGTTTGAGTGAGCTATTTATACTGTAAATATATCTGCCCAATAAAGGTGTTTCTTTCTTTCATTTGGATTGTTTTCTCCTTAGTCTTGTTTTGCCACAACAAGCATGTTAAAGGGCATGTCCACCCCCAAAACTAAAATTTAACCCCTTACTGGCCACATCAAGTAGTTTAAAACAATTCTTACCTTACATTCCTGCTCAACATAGTTCCCCTGCTGTGCCCCTCCAAAGTCCAGGAAACTGCTGTGTAGGAGCAGTGTGTGACTCATGCTGTGCCTGAGACTTCCTCAACCTCATCAAGGTTGAGGCATGCTCAGTGCAGCCCTCCCTGCCTCTCAGCCAATCACGGACTCGGCTGCCGGTCCCGCCCCCTGCTTTCAATTCCATGCAAGCAGAGGGCCTGAACACTGCAGCAGGGGAGAGAGGGCAGGTAAGTAAGAATCTGGGGACTTTCTAACAATTATATTAATGCGGTTGGGGCTGGGGGAGCATGCCCTACCACATATCAAAAGTTAAATTTCGGGTGGACATGCCCTTTAACCAGCACTTTCTGTGCTATAAATCAGGGAATGTGTTTTTGACTGGATTTCACCTTTAAAAGAGACTTCATTAGCCAGTTTCATGGGTTCAAATCTCTTCTTTCGATGATCCTCCATGGTTGAGAAACCCTTATGCTAGCCATACACTGTAAAATTATCTTTTGATGTTCCTACAACATCAGAAGAACCACCTGGCCTGACCTTTTCTATAAACCTTTTCTAATTGCAAATAAACAGGTGGGGGTGGACAATGTAGCAGGTATGTCAGAAGGTAAAACCACCCCTTCGGTCAGTCTTTAGATATTTCATAAAATTGATGATTGAATGTCACATCCATCAAATGTCTAATTAGCATATGACCAGCATAATAGATTTGTATGAGTATGACATCACAAGCTACAAAATTCCATGAGATGGATGAAAAGAATTGCATCCACAATTAGACTATCATTTAGATAATTTATAGACTTTAGAACAGGGGTGCCCAACATGGTCTATGCTGTGAGTGGGTCATGCGTGTAGCACCACCCTGACATGCCTGCTTACGGCCACAACATGCCCACACTCCTTGTCACCTGTGGGCCGAAAAAAGTGGTGCGGGTCAGGCACCACTTCTTTAGAGGTTAGAAATAAAGTGGCGCCAGTCCCTATTGACTCACCTGATCTATCCTTTTTTTCCCTTTTACTTTACTTCTGACCTTTATGTGTTAGTAGGAAGATATTATATAGAATTCTTTTAATTTATGCTTTAACTTTAGTTCTGCTTTAAAGATAGTTAACCATAAATTATCATAGATGATGTCAATTAAGTTACTTACCAGATATTTTGGCTTAGATCCTTTAATAAGAGACTCCCTTCCAGTTAAAACTTCCATCACCAGCTGAGCAAGATAAATAAAATCATAACTGGTTATGCAAAGTTTAGTTACTGGTAATTTAACATTGAATATTTACTACATAACTTTATGGGAGATCCTCTACAAACCTCAATGACCATGGCACATTTTGTGAATGCATACAGTATACATACACCTTTCAATTATGTTCATTCATTGTTTGCAGAATTCTGTATTTACATGAAATAAATATATGTAATCCCTCATGGTGTTCCAATGTGGTATTAAATAGGGTTTTCAATACACTTACAATGCCATAGCTGTACACATCGGTCTTAGATGATAAATTTCCTGTCCTAATGTACTCTTCTGGCAAGTACCCCAGGGACTTAAAGGTGGTATAATCCATCTTTGTGGTGTTAATGTGATTTACTAGGCAAGATCTTAAATGGACCATGGCGAAATCTGAGAGTTTTGGCTGAAAGTGCTGATCAAGCAAAACATTTTTGCTGAAAAACAGAAAAAAAGAGTGAGAATCACATACTGCAAAATTAGGATATCCTGCAATGCATTTAATGTCATAATGCCTAATATCACCCGCATTATATTATACACACTGCATGGGGTGTAATAAAATGTAAGTGACCTTCGGCTTTTCAGTGAGTGAGCAGAAATAGTGGTTAGCTGGTTAACAGAGCAGACAAAATATTAATAATATTCATACCTCAAAATATCAGGATGTGATTTTCTTTTTAGGTGGGATACATTTTATTTTGAAGGAAAGCATCAGTATCTATATAAAAGATTTAATCAGACTCCCATTGGGACAACATGAGGGCCGTTTCTAGCCATCTTGGTGCCATCAGATCACAATCCCATCATGCTTAAAAGCGCAATAGGGTGGCCTAGCCCACCAAGAGTATTGGCATTGCCAATTTCAGTGCCAGCAGAGTATTGCAATTAACACTCAGTGAAAGCAAACTTTCCTATTAACAATTTCAGTGCCAGCACCTTCCCAGAGTATTACCATTAACCTTTCAGTGCCAGCACTTTCCTAGAGTATTGGCATTAACACTTTCAGTGCCAGCAGAGTATTACCTTTAACCCTTTCAGCTGCTAGCATTGACATGATATACAGTATGTACCTGCTTTCCATGTTTCCTTCATTGAATTGTTCACTCCTCACCTGCTCTAAGTTCTAATTGGAGAGTTGGGTGAAAGGAACAAAGAGGCAGGGATAGTGATCTTATGGCGGCTAGTCACAGGGATCACTGTTATAAAGTCTGCAGCAGCTTTTACTTGGCTTTTTAGAACTGCTCTCCTCAGTCCTTATAGCTAAGCTCCACCTCCTTCCTTCACCTTCAGTTAATTTGCAATATTGTTTCCAAGTAGAGGTAGCAATACTGGTCACTCTGGTTTAACATAAGCACCCTAGCTCTTTGCCTAGGTGGCATATGCCTAAAAACGTCCCTGGACAACATGCCCTTAGCAGATCTTCACTGGGATATTGCCATGTACTTTTTAAAAGGGTAATGTTGTAAGGAGTGGGCCCTCTCTAAATAACACTGGGTGTAGTATAGAAGTGTAATTAAAGTAAAAAAGAAAAAAGATCTGACCCAATATTACATTTAAAGGATAACTAAAGCCTCAGAACACCACTCTTTCAGAAGGAAGAGCACCTTAATATAAAAGCAGTAATCTGTGTTTCACCTCTCGTTTTAATACGGTTGTTGGGATATTTATCTTTCTAACATGGGGTTTGTGTTTTACAACCCAGTGTGGTCACCGAGTTCTTTACACATGCTCAGTCCTAAGATACTGCAGGAACTTGTTACAGTTGGTCACATCCACTAGTATCCTCTAGCCAATCCTTTTACAGGACAGATTAGGCAAGGGAGCATGTGACTGAGGCCAGGGGTGTAGCCAGTCACTGTACATACACACTGTTATTTCATCCAGTTCTTCAGTGGGTTATATATACTTTAATGATAATTACTGTAGTGGGATTTTACAGTTTATTGGCGTATTTAGAGAGGTTATTTTCAGATACTGGAGTGTAAAAATGTGAGTTTAGTTCTCCTTTAACTTAACTTAAATATTCATAATATACTTATATTTTGCTAAAGCTTTTGATACTGTGCCACACAGGTGACTTATGTATAAACTAAGGCCTGTTAGCCCCCCAAAAAACAAAAAAAACATTTGTACATGGATAGAGAATTGGTTGTTGGATTGTGTACAGAGAGTGGTGGTCAATGGAGCTACATCTATGTGTTCTAAAGTTCTAAGCTGAGTGCCTCAGGGTTCTGTACTGGGGCAACTACTATTCAAAATGTTTTATAAATGACACAAGTTAAAAGCATATTTGTTACAATTCGGATACCATGCAAGCAAGATGGGAACCTCACAGACTCCAACCTACGTGTTTCGCAGACCTAAACGCCACTTCATCAGGGGCTTGGAGCGTGTCACATCTCCTTCTCCTTTTAACTGCTCATCGAAAGGAGCTATAAGAAAGAGGCAACTAGAAGTGCATATGAGAGATTGGTCAGTACCAACAGAAATTCTCTCTTAATTCTCTCTTAAAAAGAATATCGATAAGAGATGTGAAGGTGAATAGGCCCCCACCAACTCTTTTGAACCCATGTTTATTACCACATACAACCAAGAGGGTTTCAAACTCTTTGTAAACAATGACAATTTTGGGTATGGTCCCGGTTTTACCCCCAAAAATAGGAGATAGTGTTCAGAAAGGGACGTACTGCAGGATCCATAGTATCTCCTAATATGTTAACAAAAACTTGACAAACAAGTTTAGGTCTGTTAAATGCATAGGGTGAGGTCTGTGAGGTTCCCATCTTGCTTGCATGGTCTCCGAATTGTAACAAATAAGCTTTCAACGCAAAACACAATCACAATCGCAACGCACTGAAAAACGCGTGGTTTTTTTGCGTTGCCGCGTTTTCAATGATTTTTAAAAAACGCAATCGCAAGCGCAAACGCAAAAAAAACGCAGCAGTGTGGCCTAGCCCTAAGAAATCCTGGAGGTGGTTGTATAGCTGATTGTCAACATTATATATATATATATATATATATATATATATATTCATATACATACATGGGAGTGATTGTTCCATATATTCTTTATAAAGAATGATTGTTCAATGTGCCCATACATGGTCCAATGTTATCGGCTTCTACTGCAAATTCTGTCAGATCCACCGTCAGGGTCACAGCTCTGACTTTAAAAGAGACTAATGGTAATGTAGTGTAAATGTGGATTTATCAGTAAACCAGAACGTTAGCCTGGGGACACATGGACAAATATTCCGTCCTGACCTTTCACCACTATAAAGTGGTCAGCCACAACAAATGTCTCCTATGGACCACAGCGTTCACTGCCACTGCCGGAATCACCTCAGATTTTTTCGGCCCGACCAATACACTGAGATATCTGTTGGTTTGTGTGTACCCAGCCGTAATAACTATATACTTTATAACAAAAGAAAAGGGAATATGTGTATTGGCCAACTGTGATGAGGTAATCATGGCAATTAGAGAATATATATAATATTATTATATCATCCATATATAATAGAACACATGAATGTATTCGGACCCAAATAGGAATCCCCCCCTTGAAAATCCTGCGCTTGCCACCGAACCTGTAGGCAGACCACAAACTTCTGGTGATTTCACAGATCACAGTACTAGCAAGGAAAAACACCCTTTAAACTGCTGTAACTTTGGATAGACTGGAGCTGGAAGCATGATCCTGGAGATATTCTAAATAGTGCACTCTTTTTAATAGAGATCACAGTTCCCCTTTAAATGTAAACTAAAAAGTTGATACGAGTGTGTAAATCAGACTAGTTTCACCTGGATGTAACAAAGGAAAGAACACATGCTCTGCTTAAAAGGAAACTACATTTAAAAAAATGAATCAGACAATGTTTTACCTAGCTTTAACAGGGAAAGAACAGATGTCCTGCTTGAAGGGTAACTAAACCTAAAATAAGTTGTGGCAATATCTAATTTAACGACAGATGCTTTAACTTTTGTATAAATGTTCTGAAAAGCCTTGTCTAATTATATCTGTATTATAAAATATTATTCTCAAAAGCAAAATAATTGCATCCGTGACACCAGGTGTATTCAATAGACCCCGCACCTTCCAACAGCTCCAGCCAGGTAGTCAGGTGGACACTGTCTGGATCCCCCTTCCACGCGACTCTCTCGTTCGCACCCGAGCCTCTCGCGTGTGGTCACGATGACGTCACAAGCACGACCCGGGAAAAGCCCTGTGTGTTTAAAAAAACTGCGTTTTTGCAGGGTGAGCCCTGCTCTGTCTAATTCTGCCCCTTCTGTACGCACCAGTGGAGAATAGCGCTGGAAGCCTGCCTCTGCCTTACTAACTGTAAGTACTGGGGAGCAGGCTCCTCTCTCATTCATACCTTCTAGAAGTCTGTTCTCCTATGGTCAATGTTTCTTCCCTTTCAGCTCCATTATGAGCTCCAGAGAGGTCAGAAGTTTGGGATCAAGGGGGTGAGCTTCCACACATACACATCATACTTTTCAATTAAATCACTCACTTCAAGCTCCTAAGTTGTTCGCTTGTGTCTGTTTTCTCTTTCCAGTTCCACCTCCAGACACCATAAAGAGGATAAACATGGATATCATCATAAAAAGCCCAGAAGGGAATGTGTAATATGCTGCAACCCAGCAGGTCATGGGCAAAAGCTGTGTGAGGATTGCCTAGCTTTTAGGGCTAATGCAGCCTCTTCTCAGGATCAACTTCTTACATCAGTAAAGACCATGATGGATACGACCCTTTGACCAGACCATCACTAATCTATGGGAAGATTCCCCTAAGGTTGACACTGCTATCATTAGGGCAGTCAGGAAGACATTTCTAGCCTCTGAAGACACCGCAGCACTGAGGGATCCCATGGATAAGAGACAGGATTCTATCCTTAAAAGAATATTTTCATTGTCAGGGGCTGCACTCCGACCACCTATGGCAATCACAAGCTTGTCAAGGGCAAATAAATACTGGCTTTCAGATCTTGAAGATTCTATTAAAAATGGTACACCACGTGATGACCTTCTCAAATATCTTAAAGATATAAAAAGTGTGAATGAGTATATAGCAGAGGCATCGATGGACTCACTCAAGCTATTGGCAAAAATGATGGAAGCAGCTGTAGTGGCCAGACGAACTACATGGCTTAGACAATAAAAGGCAGATGTCCAATCAAAACATAGCCTGTTACCTATCCCATTCGAAGGAAAACTACTATTTGGCTCCAAACTTGAGGAACTCATTAAGCGCAACTCGGCAAAAAATACCCTTCCATCTTCATCCAGGTTTAAAACAAACACAGGTGGACACCTTCCATCATACCCCTCCACCTTTCCTTCAACATCTTTTCAGAGTTCCAACTACAGAAACGCCAAGCAATATAGACCTGGCAAACCCTTACTCCAACAGGAATCTTGGAGGGGATCTTCTTCCCATCAATCCTTTCGAGGACATGGGGGCAAGACAAGACAGAGACAGCTATGAAGGTCGGTGAGCCCAATGTCTTACTGTAGGGGGAAGGCTTTCCCAATTTCCCAATTCGGGGTACAGGCTTCAATTTCACGACTTCCCCAAGTCACAATCACAGGGACCTTCAACAAAAGAAGCGAAGACAGCTCTCTCTTCTGCTCTTTCAGACCTTCAAGCGAAAAATATAATACAACAAGTACCACCATTCCAGGAGAAACAAGGAATCTACTCCCATATCTTCCTAAAAAGAAAGAAATCTGGTGAATTTCTGCCCATTCTGAACCTAAAATATCTGAATACTTATTTACAAACAAAAAAATTCAAGATGGAGACATTAAAATCAATATCGGCCCAAATTAAGCCAGGAGACTGGATGATAAAACTGGATATACAAGACGCATACCTTCACATCCCAATACTTCCCAGTCGCAGGAAGTTTCTCCATTTCTCTGTCTACAACCAACACTTTCAGTACAAAGTGTTACCCTTTGGCCTGTCATCAGCCCCAAGGGTATTTTCAAAGATTCTTATACCAATAATAGACCATCTAAGGCTATTGGGGCTCCAAATCTATGCATACCTAGATGATATGCTAATAAAAAAAGCAGCAAATCAGAAAACACTATTGGAAAATGTAAAAATAACAATGGCCTGCCTTCACCTCCACAGTTGGCTAATCAACAAAGAAAAGTCGGTGCTGACCCCTGTACAAATAATTCAGTTCCTAGGGGGTAAACATAGACTCCAGAAAACTATCTCTGTCCCTTCCAGAAGCAAGGAGAAAGGAAATTGCCAAAGAGATCAAGAGCTTCATACAGTTTCCAGTGTCAACAACATGGAAATGCCAACACATACTAGGGAAATTAACATCCACCATAGATTCAGTACAATGGGCAATGCTCAATACAAGAGATCTACAGATACGCTTTTTAAGCCAATTTCATCCTCAAACGGGACAAAATCAGGCTATAGTCCTTCCTCCTTCTATCCTTCTGGATTTAAAATGGTGGACTATCAAGGAGAACCTCAAACCAATATACCTCTCATCCCCTCAATGGCTGATCATAACAACAGATGCAAGCCCTCCGAGATGGGGTGCAACATATTTAAATCTGTCGGCCCATGGGAAATGGTCAGCAACCAAATACTCCACATCTCAGAATATGAGAGAGATGTCAGCAGTACTCCAAGCCCTCAAACACTTCAAGAACCATATAACAGGACAGGCAGTCCAGATTCGAACAGACAACGCCACAGCAGTGGCATATCTGAACAAGAGTGGGGGTTCCAGGAGCATTCAAATATGGCTCATGGCAAAAAAGATTCTCAACTGGGCAGAACTTCACCTCCTTCACATCAGCACTCACCATATTCCAGGCATACTAAACAACAAAGCAGACTTCCTCAGCAGGAGGGGAATATGCCCAAACGAATGGCAACTCCACCCCCCAGTCTTTGCATCAATAACCAAGAGATGGGGAGTTCCCCACATGGACCTCATGGCAACCCAATCAAACACTCAACTGAAAAGATTTTGCTCCAGATTCCATGACCCCAAAGCGTCAGCAACAGACGCTTTCTCGTTCAAATGTAGTCACCACCTATTTTACATCTTTCCACCAATCCCATTGATTCCAAAGGTCCTCAGAAAGATTCAAGATGACAACACATCAGTCATAGCAGTCCTACCATGGTGGCCAAGGAGGCCATGGTTCAGTTGGGCGCTCCAGATGTCAGTTCTATTCCCGATCAGACTTCCGCAGAGGCAGGACCTTCTTCAACAAGGTCCCATCAATCACCCAGTCCTGTCCTGAAATTAACGGTCTGGAGATTGAAACCGACACACTAAAAAACAGAGGTCTCTCGGATCCTGCAATCAATACATTATTAGCATCCCACAAACAATGTACCTCCAAAAGTTATTACAAAACTTATTGCTTTTTTTCTGCTCATGGTGTCATAACAAAAACATCATCCCGCTCTCAACCAATGTGGAGTACATCCTAGAGTTCCTCCAAGAGGGCCTAAGTAAAGATCTCAGTTTATCGACATTAAAAACCCAAGTTACTGCAATATCAGCCATAACCAACACAAGATGGGCTCTATACCCCTTAATGTCACGTTTCTTCCAAGGTGTAAAACAAATAAGACCACAAGTCCGACCCAGAGTTCCCCCTTGGGACCTTATGATTGTCCTTCAATCCCTGCAAGAAGAACCGTTTGAACCCATCGAATCATGTTCACTTAAAAACATCACACTTAAAACAGTTTTTCTCATTGCCATAACCTCAGCAAGGAGGGTAACCGAAATTAGACCCCTCAGAGCGGAACCATTCCTCACCTTTTTTCCCAACAAAGTAATACTAAGACCGGACCTTTCATTTTTACCTAAGGTAATAACACCCTACCATTTGAATCAGGAAATTGTCTTGCCCACTTTCGGCCAATCACAAGATGAGCAGGATTCCGTCCCTCATACACTTGACATTGGCAGAACTATCAAGATGTATCTGGAAAAGACACAAAGCATCCACAAAACTGATTCCTTGTTCATAATCTATGCAGGTCAACGGAGGGTCCTCCAACCTGCAAAAAATTACTCTAGCATCATGGATTACGTCTTGCATGAAAATGGCATACGCTAGTAGGGTAGAGGCTTTACCTTCTAGGGTAACGGCACACTCTACAAGGTCTCTAGCAGCATCCTGGGCATTCCGAGCTCAGGCATCTCCAGAGGAGATTTGCAATGCAGCAACATGGTCCTCAATATCTACCTTCATAAGACATTACAATATTGATCTTGCTTCTGGAGACCAAGCAAACTTCAGGAAAAAAGTTCTTACAGCAGCCTCTTCAAAGGCAATTAAAAAAACTACCTTATTCAAGCATCTATCTGTCTCCCTCCCTTTCTCTTGGCTTTTTAAGTCCCAGTAGTAACCACTGCTGTGTAGGAAAACTGAAAATCCTGTCATACTCACCGAGATTTTCTCTTCCTGGTCCATAGCACGGTAGTGGTTAGATTCCCCCCCTTCTTTATTACAGAACTTATCATCCCTCTCAGACATCCATATCAAAGGCAAGGGACTGGTAGGCCGAATCCTCTTTTTATAAGGTTGGTGGGAGGGATTCCTGTCACTCAATAGTCAGGGGAGAATTACCCAGTAGTAACTACTGCCGTGCTACGGACCAGGAAAAGAAAATCTCGGTGAGTATGACAGGATTTTCAGTTTTATTTTGGGTTTAGTATGTTTGCAATGTCAGGCTAAAGTATTTTTTGTGTAAAATTGTTACTAATGGTTAACACTTACCTGGTTATACTTCCACAGATGACTACATTTGGTTTCACTGTATGCAGATATTGGATGGCTGTTGCTACTTCAATTAAAATATTGTAACGGTTTTGCCATAGGAGTGGAGAGCTTTTAGTCTGAAAAAGTGATTTGAGGTCACCCATTAACATGTGTTTTGCAGCAAGAAGTGCCATTTAGGTGAGATTAGACACATATGAAAATAATACAGCATTAAAAGTGGCTTATTTCTTATAACAAAACTTTTATCCCTAACCATTATTACTAATCAGACTCTATCCAGTGCTATAGACATAAATATTGCTACAATGACATGGCACACTTTCAGAAATGTAATACAATCATCTCTTGACCAAATTACAATACAGAAGGTTAAATTTAAAGGAATTGTACACTGAAGAAAAATGTACATTGCCTCATTTCAATTTATAAATGAATACATGTAAGCAGCACTGGTGTGTTTGTGTTGCTGCATGACTTAAATCCAGTACTTGCTTTCCTCAAGCTCAGTCCCTCAGCCACACGATCTAAGCATGCTCAGAATTTTCAACAAACCAACTGTCACCATTCCAGCTACAGCAAAACTATACATAACAGCTGAAATGTTAGATGTTTCAGACTGACTATATAAAGAAATAGTGGGCAGATCAACAAAAAAAATGGTACAATGTTAGCTGGTAAATTATAATTTCCAGTAATGGGCAATTTAAAAGAAAAAAAAAAACATTTCCCAGTGTACAGGTAAAACAAACAGGTTCTTGTGTGGCTATCTCCTTTATCTTGAACATAACATTGTATCTTCACAATCAGTGGGCAGCTGGGATTCTGAGCTGGTACAGTACACACTATATGAAATACCTGTATATAATAAATATTTTAAAATAAATTCAAAATTCTCTTACAGAGCATTGTATCCTTTCATAGAGAGATCCATTCATCAGATAGGGATACACCAAGCAAGTCTCTTCATTAGATGACAAGAATCCAATATGTTGTACAATGTTTGGATGGTGAAATCTGAGGAGATGGATATTCTAATTAGAATTAATATGAATTCATTAGATTTACTAAAATCATATAAAAATATGACAAATGCTAATGGAACATCCTAAGCGTATTTAGTTGACATGAAACAAAAGACATCAGAGACATGTTCATATCATGCATCAGCACTTATTGCAAAGAATGGTCATGTTTTCGCATTCAAGTGTGTTTCTTTCCTATTTTCTTAGGTGTGCAGTTGCATTGTTCTGCAAGGAATTGGAAGGATTCACCAAGAATCCATGCTTCAGTTTTTGCTAAATCACACCAAAAAACAGCAAATCTGGGAATACATATACTTATAGTTGGGCAAGCGTACCACTACAAAATGTTGAATTCTGGCACTAAAAAATCACTGTTGTTGTGTGGGACAGGAAATTACGAAAGAAGCTTATGTTTCCACTTTGGTTAAAGAAAGCTAATAGCAATCGCATAATGAGTCAACAAAATGACTAAAAGATGTAAAGTGAGTCCATTGAAATCTGCTATGTATTAAATAGTAATTAATTGCTACCTTCAGGCCACACTTGACTGGGCAGTCACCTGAAAAATCGCTGATAGCATACACTCCAAAAACGGACTGCATCGAAGTGCACGCAATGTGGCCCCCCATATTGACAGATCGCAACAGATTACAAAATGCAATTGTAAGCACTTGAGAAACATGCTCGTGTGGCCTAAGCCCTTACTGATACAGCTAAATATAACTGGATTCTAGGACATACTCACTTAGGCAGGTTTGTCAATTCAGATATAAACAAGTTCCATTGTTCTGGTTCCACCTGCTGTTTCTCCTGGGGAATAAATGCTGTAGTTCAGTTCCTAGAAATTTTCCATGTTGAAATAATACATTGATATAACTGGGTTTATGGAGAGGTGAAAAAGTTTGCCTGCGTTATTAATTTGCAGCAACCATTAAGATGTTAGTTTTATATTGGGTTACTGCTTTTAAATCATATTTAATGGGTTGCTGCAGATTAATAGCATGGGCAAACATTTACACCATTTATTGCATCAGCCCTAACATTAAAAGGCAGCAAAAAAAGGAAATACGTTTACCAGTCCCTCAAAGTAATGTGTCCTCTTCCTTTCACAAGCTCTTCGTGAGCTTACACATCTTTAAAGAGGTGGCACATATCATTGGCCATGACTGACTGACAACACCCAGAAAAGCCATGGATCGAAGAAGAGGGAGTTTACTGCACAGACCTACAGTACTACGTGCATTCTAAATACCCTCCAAATTGTGTGAGGTGAAAGCTAACTGTAGCCCTACTATAAGGGACAGCCCAGCTTAGGTTATTTAAGATGCAAGGAGAGAATTGCAAGTAAAGAATTAGGTCATTGTAAAAAGGCGACTTGTTACTGCCATTACTTAAAGGGTATGTCCAACCTTAAAAAACTGGTCACAATTCGGTTACCGGTACCTGTCCCCAACTGATATATTTAGCACATTAGTACATGTATTATTAACCAGATATTTAAAGGGTCACTATACTCACTCTAACAACTTTACATTTTCTGAAACTACAATTTGAGAGAAGTAAAATGGGGGTACTCACATTTATCTGTGCTTGATTTGTCATTAAATTATTAATGTCAATGAGTGCTCCTAACTTCCCCCCACCCTCCTTACTCACTGCCTTCTTGTAGTGTCGCAGACACTTATAAGCTCTGCACAGCCTCACCATGGACACTGCTCTGCTTACACATCTACCCTCCCTCCCCCACTCTTTCTTTTCTCTGCCGATTCTATTAATTGTTGCAGAAAGTGTGCTGGCAGGCAGCTAAAGATCCTAGTTAGGGGTCAGGAATAGGGCACGTATTATAATTTCTGCATTCCAGAGTGACCCTGTAAATGGTGTAATTTTAAATTATGATTTCTCAGGATCTACAGATCAGATTTAAAACCCAAAAAAAGTTTTGGAGCTGTGGGATCTTGCTTTATATAAAGGTACAACTTTTGAAAATTTTATTATTTTGAGTATAGATATCCTTTAAGTATATTTATTACCTTCATTCTGGAAGAATAAGCTGGTTCCTCCTTCTATGCAATCAATCAAAGCTGTGGCTGCTGACATCACAACCAATCATTGACTGCCGTTTCCTCTGCTGCTTCCTCTGCACATGCTCAAGCTTATAAAAAGCTAATTTAGCAGAGGAAGGAGGCAGATACCTTTGCCAGAACAAAAGAGTACTTATCATTAAATATCTAATTACAAATGAAAGTTATAAACTTGTAAAAATAGCAGTTAGGATTGCGGGCAGATTACTGACATATCACTGTCTTTTTGTTTTGTTTTAAGGGTGGACATGGCCTTTAAAGTGCATAGCTTGAACTAACCAGTAACTGGTCAAATACTTGACCAATCAACAGACTTATGCGCATTGCTATTACAGCTAAAAGTAGCTTTATATTCTACAGACTTACCTTCATCATGTTGGGCAGGTGTATGACCATGTTCTTCATTTAAGCCATGTCTATATTAAATTTAATGTGAAGGTGCACTAATGGGTTGCAATGCCTGAACTTTAATGTCACAAGGGGAGGAGTATTTATAGAAGAAGCAAGGTGTACGGTAATAATAATCGAATCATATCATTACTTTAGTTACAGGGACCTGAACTGCTATATTTGTAACTATAACTTAAAGATAATATATAGGGTTATACCTTTAAAAAGTAAAATATAATGGTTTAAGTCCTTAATAATCTTACATTAGTTTTCCACTAAAGTCTTGATGATGCTTCAAGGATAAAGATTTGACCTTTTTTTCAGTTTTGACATTTTAAGGCTTGCCTATGATTACAGTCTCTTGCATGCCTGAGGTCCAAATTATATTCATTGGGTTGTCTTCTGCCATGAAAAATTAGATCACAACTAAACGCTCTTTTTGCCCAACTTCCTACCTTGAGCACTTTTATAGCACACAATAGCCCGTTTATTTTTGCTTTGTACACTTTAAAAAACTGTCCTTCTCCAACCAGTGAATCCTGATGGAAGTCTTTGGTTACTTCTTTGATGATTTTTAGGTTAAGAGTTGGAAACAAATCCTTTGCTGCAAATAAAAACATCATGTTGTTATTTCTATGCACAACCGCAACTTAATTCCCCAATGCTAATAAATAGTGACAATACCCAACACTGTACAATCACAGATTCAGATCAAAAAAAATACCTGGGAATTCACATAACTAAAACCAGAAGGGCTGCTGTGTTATATTTAAAGCAAGTGCTTTGTCCTTCTTGCACACCTATATGTGTTTGTTGTTTTTATAACGTTTATTTATTTATGCACAGGTAACTGAGTAACGTTATATAGTCTAATGAGTTTCCATTCCATTAACCTGTGTTACTGTTTTTTAGATTAACAGGAGAGGGAGAGAGGAAGAAGGGATGGGATGGGATAGGGAAAAACATATATGAAATGTCTGAATAAGTTACCAAATGACAAGAAGAGACTTACACATTGAATGAAAATTTAAAAAGAGAATAATAGTGTGTAGTTTTTTTTTTAATTGTTAAAATAAAAAGTAGTAGGGACAGTGATAGAGGACTGGTAACTCCTACCTCCCAATATTGTTTCTGTGAGGAGCACCAGTCCAAAGAAAACTGATTCTTCCAGTCTTCCTCCTGGCTTCAGCACTATCTTTAATACAGGACGTGTCCAGGACTAACCTGGCAAATAAAAACTGTACGTGCTGTAGCTCCTCAATAAAATGATATTGTGAGATAGGAATAATCAATCTGACCTCCCTGTCCCAGGTACTTTCTATTAAAAAGAAAAAGTATAGTTATCCTTTAAAGGGTATGTCCACCCTTATAAATTTTTTTGTCATATTATAATATGCCTTCCCCCAGCCCCAACCGCTATAAAATAAATTTAAGAAAAGTGCCCCCATGTTTACTTACCCTCCTCTCTCCTCCGACGCCGGCCCAGCCTTTGCTTGAAGACACTGCAAGGGGGCGGGACCGGCAGCCGGTCCGTGATGGCTGAGAGGCAGCCAATCACGGACGCGGCTGCCGGCTTCTCAGAACACCAGGGGGAGAGAGGAAAGTAAGTAGAGTTCGGGGGTCTTTCAAAATTATTTAGCGGTTGGGGCTGGGGGAAGATATACTAATATATGGGCAAGGGGTTTTAGGTAGGGGAGGGATCGCAAAACGGGAGGGAGAGGAAGGGGGAGAAGGGCCGCAGTACGCATGCCAAACTTCTCCCAGATGCCAGATAGGGGGCAGAGTCCTATATGGACTCTGCTATCCTCCTGGTGGGCAGTTTTTGGGACTTTGGGGGGGACTACAGGATAACCTTATGGAGCTGGGATGTGAGGTAAGGATTTTATTACACTACATGGTGGGGCCATTAGTGGGGGGGATTATAGTTTTGGGGGTGGACATGCCCTTTAAAAGACAATAATACCACATCAATAAGAAATTATTATGTGCTGTTCAATAGCAGAGAGGGTTCACATGATCCCATGCGAAGTATGTTATATAATTTAGGATCCAGTAACATGTAACCAATTTATATCCCTTTGATAAAGAGCCCTAATGAATTTAGCCTCAACCACCTAGACCAATTTTTGGGGAATTTATTGGGGCACCCATTCCCCACATTTATCAACCTAAAATAAGTAAGGTCCGTGTCTAAAAGGGCCTTCGATTGTTTCAAATTGGGTGTTTCATCTGCCAACTATTTTAACACTATCAGGGAGATTCAATAAAAGTTCTTTTCGTTTAAAATGGTGCTAATTTTGCCCCAACCAATCAGATCTTGTTTAACATTTGAAAGCTAACTCCTGATTGGTTGGGACAAAATTAGCACCATTTTTAACGATAAGAACTTTTATTGAATCTCTCTGTAAGTTTTTTCTTGCTCAGAATAATGATGCTCTTAAAAAAGCAAATTGATATCTATTCCAGTCGTCTAATTTAGTGACCTCCAAAAACACAGCTTGAGGTCCAGAGGTACCCATTTAGCCAACAGAACCAAGAGTGTATGAAATACTTTGCTCCAAAATCTAGTAACACTGGGCCAGTCCCATATCATGTTCCATTGATTTGATTGCGGTGCTAAGCATTTAGGGAATTGGTAATTTCTTCCCATAAATAGGTATGTGTAGGGCCTGGATCAGGATCTATAGGGGTGGCATTTTCTGAAGTCCTCATTTTTTACTAAAACATGATTTGCTTACTGCAGTTAATAGCAGAGAGAGATTGTATCTCTTAAATCCAGGCAGCCAGCAAAGAAAAAGCGGTAAAAACTGGTAAAGGCTGAACCTGCCAAGGGATCAAACCCCCCCCCCCCCCATACCAGGCCAGGAAATTATTACAAAGTATACTCTCAACTGTACTACGATAGAAAGTTGCTAAAATTTTAACAGAAAATTGTTCCCTTTTTAACATTCTGACAAAATGTAATCTGGATTGTGCTTTTTTAATCACACTGGTGACATGTTGCTTCCATGTCAGATCAGAGCTCATAACTGTACCTAAAAATTTAAAACTATCCACTAGATCTATTGATTCCCATTTACTTTTATAGGATTATAACCCTTCTCCGCGTAGCAGCCTGAACTTACAATCATTTCTTAGTTTTGCACTATTTATAACCAGATTATTCTTTTATACCACTGTTCGAGCTTGAGTCAACACTACAGTGTCCCTTAAAATCTCCCCGCTTCACTAACTGGGGTTTTCGGAAGCTCTAATGCCATATTTATGTCTTTTCATAAAACAGAATGAGATCTCTATTTCAAAAATCTTTACCTTGACCTGTAAACAAATGAAGTGCTCTTTTATTCCCCATTTCCTTGAGCACATTCTGTAGATCCCCTACTGTTTTGTTCTTATGTGCCCAGCTCCACAGTAATTCCCTTGTTGGACTTTGTCCTTGTTCTCCATACTTTTCAACCTTACGGAAATCCATCCAATCAGTAGAGAGTCGTTCAGCTAAGGAAACACAGCATGTATTTATATTAAATGTTTCTTAAAGTAAATACTACTACTCAACAGAACAAGTTTAAACATCTCAGATTTACAGTATAGTCTAGTCTTTAGAAAACTGAATGAATTCATTTGAAAAAAATAAGAGATTTACGGTAATGCCGCCTGTATTCAAGCAAATCAAAATTAAAAAAAACATACATTACCCAGTAGGCATGCTGACTTGCTTGCATAGTTTCCATTTGTAATTAATTGGAAATCAGTTGGCTCCTTCCCTCTGTAAATCTGACAGTACGAGGGAGGGACATGGCCACATTTAAATGCACAACCACTATAATAAACTCTAGGCACATATTCGATTGGAACACTTTAACTTAAAGGACAACTCCACCCTCATATTTAAGAAATAATGGACCCTTTAAAATATGTTGATATATCCTATTTGTCTTCTAAATAGTTTGCGAATTCCTGCTAGGCTTTTAAATGCCTTATGGAAACTAAGGGGTAGTTTATGTTATCAGCTAAATTTGTTCACCTCCCCTTCAACAATTAAAGGATATCTATACTCTAAAAAGTCACTTTTTAAAAGGTATCTCCACTCATAATATCGACTTCTGGGAATCCAGTCCATTTGGCAGGTTAGACTGTATTAATCTGTATAATCCTGTATTAAAGATAGTGCTGAAGCCAGGAGGAAGACTGGCAGAATCAGTTTTCTTTAGGCTGGTCCTCCTCACAGAAACAATATTGGGAGGTGGGAATTATCAGTCCTTTATCACTGTCCCAAGTACTTTTCAGTTTACCTGTTTTTTAAATAAACTTTATACACACAATAGTTATACTTTAAGTGAGCTGGTTATGAGCTTGAGCATGCTCAGAGGAGGCAACTAGGGGATTAGCATTCAGTCATTGGCTGTGATGTCAACTGTCAAATCCATGATTGACAGTTGCTAACTGGAATAACCAGGAAGCAGAAACAAGGGCAATATAACACTAGGGAGCATTTTAGGTTAACCATATATATTTCAGCTTTTCACTGTTGCAGTTTTGGGTAGTGCTTTACCTATACATCTTTTTCATTTGAGGGCTTGACTTGCCCTTTAATATACAGCATCACTAAATTGTAAAATAATAATAGGCCAGTAGAAGAGATTCCCCTGTTTTTTTAAATAGCCAATCTCACGTACATAAGGAAAGGTGCACTTAATCAGCTGTTTTCGAAAACTGCCGATACGGTACTGGTGTTTTAAACAGCTGTTTAAAAGCAGTGGTTTGAGGTACCAGACAGGAGATCTGGGAGAGGGGGGGAGGGAATCTGGGGGATCTCTATATGTGTGTGTGAATTACAGATGAACTAGAACCAAACTCGAACCAGAGTTTTACACAAAATTTCATATTTTGGATGAACTCTGACTTTTAGAACTTCACAAGACACAAACTAGTTCAGGATTTCCAAATGCATGGATTTGCGTACAGTTTGCTAACGCTCAATTTCAGCCATAACCCTCGAATGCGACGTTTCGGTGTTAACCATCAATTGCGGCGTTTCAGTGATAACCCTCAAATGTTCCTTTCAGGCGATAACCCTCAAATGTGGCCTTTTAGCAATAACCCTTGAATATTCCGTTTCGACAATAACCCTCAAATGTATTACATCGGTGGTACCTCGAAGTATCATCCAGGAACCCTCAAATATATTCGACAAAATACCAATATGGGATACGGCGCACACCGGAACATAGGACACCTGGACTCTGCAATCCAACACGCTTTATTCAGAACAGTGCCATAACAAACAAGGAGTTCCCATGCCTTACGCGTTTCGAGCGTACCCTCCGCTCTTACTCATAGCCTATGAGTAAGAGCGGAGGGTACGCTCGAAATGCGTAAGGCTATGGGAACTCCTTGTTTGTTATGGCACTGTTCTGAATAAAGCGTGTTGGATTGCAGAGTCCAGGTGTCCTATGTTCCGGTGTGCACCGTATCCCATATTGGTATTTTGTCGAGCATTACAGAGGACCAGAAGCGACGGGTTCGGGGCGTGTAGCACCCGGACCACAGACCCACGTGGGTAAGTTTAACCCTGTGGGGGTTTGTGTACAACTTTAAACCCAAAGGTATCAGGAAGAAGGAGTGTTTCCTGTTCTAGCGAAGGACCCGGGGCATGTTTGCACCTGGGTCAATTTACTGACAGTGTGAGTCAGATAATCTACATATAGCACTGATAGGTGCCTCACATTTGGGTTTAAATATTGTTTGTAAGAGGATTTGAGCACTGTATTCTGTGGTTCTGTATACCCTCAAATATATTGTTTGATTTTAGTAATCCTCAAATGTATTGTTCGAGTTTCAGTAACCTTCAATTGTATCGTTTGGTAACCCTCGAATTGGCGATATCCCTCGAATGTAGCATGCGTAAACCCGTCAATATCCCAATCTCGGGGGTTAAGTAGTGTTTAAGTGAGTTTTGGTGATATGGACATGTTCCCTAGACCATTTCCCAGGTGCCACAGCCATTTACAGTAAGTTACCATTTCTATTTAATTTGAAATTAACTAGAACTTTTCAAACTATTTTCTCCCACTGACTTTAAGGGGTTTGTTTCCTTCACTGAAGTTCTATAGTTCGGAAACAAGCTGAACTTCGGCAGGTTCGCCCATTTCTAGTGTATATGTGTAAAACTCCAAAACAGGGCCTCAAAAAAAAAAAAATCAAGAGGTTGGAAGCAAGTGACTGCTGGACTTACAGTATTATAGGAGTGTTGAGTATAACTCAACACTCATTTATATCTGTAAAATATGATGTAAAATGATGTAAAAGTATGTTACCTAACATTTACTTTCCAATTATGTTCATAATTTTACAATTTTGTTTGGAAAGAATGATGTAGCATTGCTATCCATGCAGAATTCCCACTCTAGTTCATTTCCCAGCACTCACCTAGCCCTCTCCATCCCAAACCATCATCTCTGCAGTCCATAATTTTGCAGAAGTGTTCCATGATAGAAGCTGGAACTTCAAATAGAGACATGCACGGACTGAGGAAACATCTTTCTTCTGCCATTTCTGAGCTTGGATTCGCAACTGAAGCTGTGTGCTAAAAACAGTGTATTAGCAAATCACTAGCTACATTTGGCAAAATAATGGGCTGGAATTTCCCAGCTAGTCCACGCCTAGAATTAGCAATGCACTTTCACAAGGAAGGAAATCCTGCTCTTGCAAACATTCAGTGAACTTAAAGCAAACAGCTGCCTGAAAATGATGAAGAGTGGTATTGTACTGCATAGCATGATTGGTACTGTACTGCATAGCATGAGTGGTACTGTACTGCATAGCATGTGTGGTACTGTACTGCACAGCATGAGTGGTACTGTACTGCACAGCATGAGTGGTACGTACTGCACATGGCACTGCATGAGTGGTACTGTACTGCACACATGGTGGTATGTACGCACAGCATGAGTGGTACTGTACTGCACAGCATGAGTGGTACTGTATATGCATAGCATGAGAGGTACGGTACTGCATAGCATGAGTGGTACTGTAACTGCACAGCATGAGTGGTACTGTACTGCACTAGACCTCTGAGTGGTACTGTACTGACAGCATGATTGGTATTTAGACTGCACAGCATGAGTGGTACTGTACTGCACAGCATGAGTGGTACTGTACTGCACAGCATGAGTGGTACTGTACTGCACAGCATGAGTGGTACTGTACTGCACGGCATGAGTGGTACTGTACTGCACAGAATAGTACTGCAAGCACAGGAGACTTTCATGACCAAAACCATCAAAATATTCCATTTTATATGGATCATATATTATAAAAATCTATATTTATTCTCTACATGCCATGATTATTATCACAGTTAGCCAGCGCAGATATCACATTTACTTCATTTTTATTCTTTTAACATTCTGCTTTACTTTCCATACTGAGGAATCCTCCATGTAACATTTGCAATTCATGATCATAAAGTCAGAACTTTGAAACAGACAGCGGATCCAACAGAATTTTCTCAGAATTTGTATGGATAGTTCCCGATTACAGTGACGGAAATTTGTTAGTGTCAGGATCCATTTACAATCAGGTTAGATGGAAAATTTCCTTTACTGTCTTCCTTTACTACAGTAAAGGAAGCAAATAACATTGAAACGTGTATGGCCACACTGAACACTGAACAATTGTTCTATATAAAGAATATATAGAATGATCACTCCTGTGTATTTGCAATGATTGGTCAGCATAACACACTGCTATATACACACATGAAGCACGCTTAGATTTGCTGAATTCCACTACCTTTATATATCCATTCAATATATAAACTTCTACACATTTACATATACATACTCTGCTGCAGACATATACAGTACTACCCCACACATACATGCAACGCTACACACACATATTCACTGTTACACACTCACATTTATACGCACATAGAAAAATAGCAACATTAGGCGACCATTCACATGCAGTATGTGACTTCCATAATGGTCACTGTAACATACAATATATAGCACACTAGCAGTTGTACCACTTAGTAGTATCATCTGGGTAAAATAACTTAGTAGTATCATCTGGGTAAAATAACTTAGTAGTATCATCTGGGTAAAATAACTTTATAGTATATAATTAAGGAGTGGTTAAGAGTTATTGAAGGCCTGTAGCAGCACACACACTTCACAGTGAGACAAACTCGTTTTTACAGTATAGTTGTTCTTTAACACTACCATCATGTAAATAATACCAGCCATTCTTAAAAAGGAATAATGGATAGTATAGTATTTAAAGCTGAATAAAGACATATGTCCATCTAGTCCAACCTTCTCAGCAATACCCACATTTCCTGAATAACAGTTGATCCAGAGGAAGGCAAAAAAAACCTTTATGAATGGGGAAAAAAACCCTTCTCGACTCCAAGTGGCAATCGGAAATATCACTGGATCAGCTCCACCTTTTATATATCAATACCAGTAACTTGCAACAATCTTTATTTTTAGAAACTCATCCAGTTTTCTTCCAAACTTAAGTGTGTCCTCTGACATGCTCTATTGATGAACAATGTCCCAGATAGTTTATTGTATGGCCCATTAATGTATTTATACACAGTAATCATATTCCCACGCAAGCGCATTTTCTCTAGTGTGTATAATTGTTACTTATCCAATCTGAAATCATATTTATGCTCCCCCAGTCTGCTTAATATTTTTCTCCCTTGAACCCATACCCCCCTTTTACCCCTCAATACTCAGAAGGACGAGGTGGAATAGGACTAATCATTAAATATCTGGTTACAAATGCATGCAATCAACTGGTAAAAATAGCAGTTGTGGTTGTGGGCAGATAAGTAAGTGACCAGATTTTTGTTTCAAAGGGCAACTAAAGCCTCAGAACAACACTTTCCAGAAGGAAGAGCACCTTAATATAAAAGCAGCTTGTGTGGCCCCCACCATATGTTTGCCAATAGATACCAATGTGATCTGCTAGCACAGTGCTATAGGGATCACATGTGTATGACCACCTTTAGGTTTGTTGTCTGATGAGCTCTAATTTATCTAGAAGCTCTATTCATTATTGTTTAATGATACGTTCTGCTGGATCAATCAATAATGTCGCTATCTCTCCATAGAAAAGAATAGGCTTCTCAGAGGGATTACAAGGTAAAGATTGTTGGACAGATTAGATTATAATCTTTTTACACATCTAACATGTGTACAAGCCTTTATACAGACCATACATCAAATAGGTGCTAGGCCAATTTGACTTATTTGAATTTATCTCATATCTACTGCTGTGTTTGTACCTCCTGATGATCTCACAATGCTCATTTATGTAGTCTATGGCCTGCATTATTCTTAAAACTTTACATGTATATAGGACCTTTATGCAGATCTGTCTGTGTAACATAAGTCATAACAACTTCAAACTGCTTTAATGTCCTTCTAGGCCTCATTATTCATTCAACGCAGGGAGGTGACCAAGGGATTCTGTGACATGGTGCGAATTCTACAATCTTCAGGATTCCGTCTTCTTCAGCTGATGGAGCAGGCAGAGTGTCAGTTGTTGGTTCAAGATGAAAGTCGGGCACAAGAACAGGAGGCAAAACTAGTTTTAGATGAAGATGAAAGTGGTGCCATGGAGGAAGGTTTAATCATGTCTTCATTACTTCCTAGCCAGGTTGTACCTAACAACCACCAGGAACAGCTTAAAACTGAGGTGGGTATCAAATTGATTTCTCTGTTGAGTGATTGTGTTGCTACTACTACTACTTAAACCCGTGTTTTTACAGAGTAAATCAGAAAGCAAACTGGGAATAAAATCTGTATCTACATGTAGAACATTTGGATAAATGGGGCATACCGATACATTGTTGTGAAGCAAAATTTTTGTAATATTTCCCCAGTGCCCAAAAATTTTTTTTACTTTTTGTAAAAAAATGTATTTAACATAAGTTTCCTGTTACATCTATCATTTGCTAATGGTTTTTATCAGTTGGATTTTGTTATTTCAGGATGGGCAAGACACTGGTCAGGAAGATGCCCCATGGACTGGGCTTTCTGCAGCCGTCTCCAAATTTAAAGAGGGCTTGCTGGAGTTGTGCGCTGAGCACATGGGGAGGATTATGCAACAGGGTGAGTTGATTCCAGCAATGCAGATATCTCAACACAGTACAATGGTATAGACCTCAAAGCACCATATGGGACACAACATTAATAATAAAGGTAGACAGATATAGTGTGCATACAAAGCGCTGCTCTGGCTTAAAGGGCATCTATAGTAAAAAAAAACACAAAGTTAAATTCATGTACTCTGTGCTTACAAATGAAGCAATATTCCTCGCACACCAATTTCTTGATTCAGATGGTGCTGTTCCTCTACTGCTGCCAACCACATGCAGCATAAATCATTATGGTTTTTGTGAGTTTGTAGAGAGACGCACTCCTTCTTACTTTTTAATCAGTTTATTTGTGACATATTCAGTGCTCAACATTTCGGGGGTTATCCCCCTTCCTCAGGTGCTGCCTTAATCCTATCTCTGTCAGTGACTTTGTTTAACCATGGTGTCAGATCTGTGTGCAGCACTCCCCCTCCCCCCTTCCCCTTCCCTCTGTTACCTCCTCCATGTCTCAACTCCGGCTAACCGACAAGCTTATCATTTGCAGTAGGAGTTAAAAGTTCAACATCCTGAAAAACACACCCACGCACAGTAGTGGCCAATAGAAAGCAAGCTGTCCTGGAGACACGGAGCAAGAAGAAGGAGATCAGTACAGTTTACGATCTCTCACTTTGTGACCCATCATCAATCAGTGAAAGCTATTAAGAAGGAGGGTCAAGTGCAACCTTATATCTACCATCAAAGCTACCTCTCTCCCCCTGCAAATGCTCTTAGCTCTATGTTTATTACAGAGCAGGGAGGGGGGATCACTTTGATTGACAGTCCAAGTAGGAGTAGAGGAATGCAATCAGTATTCTTCTAAATTGTGTATCTCAGGACAGAGAGGGAACGTAAAGACACTCTGGGGGTTGGGGGGAATTATAGAACACATGGAAAGAAAGAAAAAAAAGTTCATTTTCCCACTATAGATGCCCTTTAACAAGTCCTTATTCTGTAGATCTTAAAATCTAAGGGACATATTTATAATGGTGCAGTAACGTGCTGTATTTTGGCTTTATAAATATGTCCCTACATTCGGTGCTTGGACATTATAAAGAATTATAGATTCTTTATAACATTCTAAAGAGAAGATATTCTTCACTGAAATCTGCAACTGAACTGAGGAGCTGATGTCACCCAGTTCCAGCCCTGGTCTCTCCCTGCCTTAGGATGAAATCACTTCTTTATCTTCTCTTAAAGTTTTATATGTAGACTTTAATTTAGTTTATTAATTATTAGTAATATTTATTGTTACTTAATTTTGCTGGTGAGGGATCAGGCTGTGTTCGTAATAATGAAAGCATTTTCGGTAAAGGTAAGTTTAGGAAAATTGATGGCTGGGGGGACTTTCTTTTAAAGGAACTGTAAACCAAAAAAACAAGTGTTTGCCAATCGTTTCTATTATTCACAGGGAGGTGAGAACGCTTATTCTCACCTCCCTGTGAATAATAGTTTGCTCAGGGGACACAGCCGAACTTACCTTACCTGGCGCTCCACTCGCTACTTCTGATCTGACAGCCGTGTTGCCCCTGTCTCCTGACCACGCGTCTATCTTTGGGCACATGAGCGCCAATACAAAAGATAGGCGCGTGATCGGGAGAGCAGGACAGTGCGGCTGCAAGTTCAGAAGGACCTGCGAGTGGAGCGCCAGGTAAGGTAAGTTCATCTGTGTCCCCTGAGCAAACTATTATTCACAGGGAGGTGAGAATAAGCGTTCTCACCTCCCTGTGAATAATAGAAACGATTGGCAAACACTTGTTTTTTTGAGTTTACAGTTCCTTTAAATCCCAAACGGTGCATATAAGAATTTCTAAACATGCTCTGTTGCTGGGTTTTATGGGTACATTTTTAAAACATACAAAACAACCTAAATAATTTAACACTATTTTAAAGGATACTGGGTGCAGTTAGTTTATTTATGAAACTATGCTATATCTGTGACAGTTATCTTTACCATAACCCATTCAGACATTCTTTTTCCCCTAATATTAAGTGCGGAACACAGAGGCAATCAATCCCATTCAGGCACCAAAGATGTGGGTGGGACCTTTGCTGCCAATGATACCACGAGTAAAGACAGAATTTCTTAAGTGTAAGTGTTTGTTTTTATATTTTTTCATACCTTTAACTTTCTGTGTCCGCTTTAAACTCTACATTATTAGTCTTATATTGTCCTTTATCTCCAGATTCCAGGGACATTACTCTTGATTCCGACACTGCCCACTACAACCTGTTACTGATGAAATCGAACAAGAAGGTTTTATGCAAGTTGCTGCCTCAGGCATACCCAGACCACCCTGGGCGTTTCAATCATTACACCCAAGTTCTGGGACGTGAAGCTCTGGGCCAAGGGCAGCACTATTGGGAAGTATATCTGTCTGGCAATCATGTCAGTTTAGGTGTGTGCTACCATGGCATTTCTCGCAAGGGGCACCAGAGTCATTGCCTTGCAGGGAGAAATTCTCAGTCCTGGTGTCTGGAGTGGACCAATACACGATGTTATGCTTGGCATGATGGCCAGAGAGAACTTGTTTATACAGGCCAGCAAGAATGCTTGGGGGTCTTTTTGGATTGGGACAGGGGGAGCCTTTCCTTCCATGAGGTGTCTGATGATATGCCTGTTCTGCACCGTTTCCAGACATCTTTCATACAGCCGGTCTATCCAATTTTCTTTATTAGCTGGAATTCTATAGTGTCCATTGGAGAGGCGCCACATGCCCCAAACTGCGTCCAAACCAAGCGCTTCCAGAGGCAGTTCTCTGCAAATTTCTAAATCTTTCCTTAGTTAATAACTTTTGAAATATCAGATTTATAAAGGTGCCAAATTGCAAAAAATGTTTATTGTACCTTTAAAAGGCATGTAAACTGAAATAAATGACTGAAATTTGTTCCACTCAGGCTCAGTATCCCCGCCCTCCCTGACTAATATGACTAACTGTGAGGGAAAACCTTAATATTAAGGTGATTCCCCTGAAATAGTAACGAAAGGCGATATTTAAATGTACGGCCACGATCATACATTTACGCTAAACGTTTGTTAATGTACGAACATTTGTCGGTAGAATACCATGTGGTAGTAAATTACGGCAATGTTATTCTATGACGGATCGTGACCTTACATTTACGGGCACTAATGTAGATGTACGGTAGCGGTCGTAAATTCACGCTCGCCGGAACGGTCGTTAAAGTAGCCCATTTCAAGGACAACATAACCATCTAGGATGACCCCCTCATTTATTTATTTATTGTTTTCGTTTGCTTATTTGTTGTTTCTAACCTGTTTTTTTGTAAAATCTAAAAATATATATATTTACAAACAGAAGATATTTTAAAAATACTTACCTGAGAGGTTAAAGAGCCATTTGTATGTTTCCAATAAATTGTGCCAAACTGTGGAATCAACCACGGATGCGCCTAGAGACCCCCTAAGTAAGCAGAGGGGCCCCAGAATCACCACAAAATGTATATATAGCGATCCGGGGTACCAACCAAAATAGTACAAACTAATATAAGCAACCTGTGTAGGTAGAAAATAGGCAAAAAATCCTACAGAATATATATATAAAACATTTATCACATTTATTGTATAAAATCACACATAGCTGGCCAGCTACAAAACCCCCTAACAAAATCTTATAAAATATCTCTACATAAGTCAATATAAAAAATAGCAAAAGCTCTATAATAAATAAAAAAATATATATAGGTAGTCAGAGTCTCTGTAATGAATAAGAATATGTGGGCCCAGTATTTGACCTATATATTCCAATATAGGTTGGATATCTTGTATTCCAGAGGTACAGAGAATACAACAGTCTCCATCTCTAGCCTCGTAAAGATCCTTCTGGAGTCTGTAATAGGACACTTCAAAGTCTGTGTACACACATATAGTTAAAATCTAGCACAGCTGATAATGGGCAGTACTTAAATATACATCACCGCTCTCTTGGTAACGATGTTGGAAATAATGTCAGCAATCCTCCCGTCCCCCGAAAAGGGCACTTCAGCGTTGTCCGTGGCTTCACACACGAGACTGTTGTATTCTCTGTACCTCCGGAACACGTGATATTTAACCTATATTGGAATATATAGGTCAAATACTGGGACCACATGTTCTTATTCATTACAGGGACTCGGACTACCTATATATAGATTTTTATTATAGAGCTTTTGCTATTTTTTATATTGACTTACTAGCAGTTGTACCGGGAGTTGTCCGTGTACACATGTGGGTATAGTATTTGTTACGTGCAGGCGCGTGTTTGGCTTAGATGGAAGAGACGGGCGTAAAAAGAAGTGCACAGTTGGTAATGTACGTCATGTATTTCATATAATGAGTTGAGGAGGTGACATTGCTTGAGGGACGTATAGCACATATGTTTATTGTAAAACCTTATATACAACGTTATCAGTTTTTCCACTCGGAGTGTAAATATACAAATGTTGTGGTGAACCTACACGTGAACATGCTACATGGAATTTGCCGTTGGGAAAACGTGTTGATTGCAACTGAATATCGCAGCTCTTAAGTGACTGACAGGCGTCAGTGTCTCTGATCATGTGACGTGCGGCTCTTTGTCTGTGTTGTTAAAGCCGGGCTTCATTCTGTTGCGCTGTCTGAGCTCTGTGTGTTTTTATTAAGCGTGCTCAATTTTTTTGTTAGCAGTGTGTCACCTTGTTTGCGCTTTAACACTTTATCCTTGCTCACGGACCACTTTATATTGACTATTAGATCCCAATCAATAAAGTTAGTTTCTGGTCCAAATTGAAAGTGCCATGATGTCTTTGTTCTTTTAGTTGTAACAGTCTGTGAGGTGTGTGACATGTGGGCAGTATGTCTGGTGCTTAAGTCCAGGTAATTCCTGTGTATTCTATACCCCTCAACCGTGCCGGTTTGAATAGGTGGATGGGACACGGCATTCTAGGGGGTGTGGACGGTCTGGGTCGTGTCTGTGATGTTGTGGTGTCCAGGAGGCTTGGACGTGACATTTAGTGGTCACAATATTTGGGGGCATGGCCATGCTGTTTCAAAGCGTGGGCATAGCTGTGCCATTTTGGGGCATGGGTGTGCCTGTGATATTTAGGGGGAATTGACAGGATGTTTGTGTATGTGGGTATGATTTGGGAACAGACCTGGGATGTTTGGGGGTGTGGCCATGATGTATGGGGGCAGACCATAATGTTTGGTTTTTTTGGGGGGGGATGACCACAATATCTGGTAGCGTGGTCACAACATTTGGGGGCACGGTTGCAATGTTTGGGGGCATGGCAGTTATCTTTGGAGGCGTGGCCTTAATGGTTGGGGTATGGGCCTGACCGTGATGTTTGGGTGTGTGGCCTTGATGGTTGGGGTATGAGCATGACTGTGATGTTTGGGTGTGTGGCCTTGATGGTTGGGGTATGAGCGTGACTGTGATGTTTGGGGGTGTGGCCGTGACAGCAATATCTGGGGACGTGGTCACATTCCAGGAGGCTCTGTTTTAAATTTCTTAGCATGACAATAACCGCAAATGTGGTTCATATCACCAATCGCAACATAGGCTTTCCAGGGTTTATATTTGTATATAAATGTGGTTCATATCACCAATCGCAACATAGGCTTTCCAGGGTTTATATTTGTATATAAATGTGGTTCATATCACCAATAGTAACATACTGTAGTCTTGATGAAGCCTGATGAAGCTAAGGTTAGCGAAACGCGTAGCAGTGGTATAGTGACGTAGTATTCCAGGGACTGGCGGGAGTTGTGTAACGGTTGGGCTGGTGTGCCCTTACTATCGGCTACTGAGACGGATAATAGTTCGGGGGGACGCCATCCTTGTTGGATATCTTCGTATCGCTTCAGTGGATCCCAAGAGCGTGCACTGCCACGGACATAAGCATTTAGGTCCGGGGGACCGAAGCGACTGATATAACTGCTGTACCATCACTATTGTAGTGGTGAAGTATAACTACATTTATTTATTGTCAACTCTCGCCTTCCTGACATGCGCACACCGACAGGACTTGTGTTACCTCCTACTTACTTTTATTCCTATAGGATATTTAACCCATCGGATGCTCTGCAGTTAGGACTGCTATGTCCATATGTACTGTGCTTTTGCCTACAGCTGCTGCCCTTCTGCTTTTTTGCTTTTTGCTACAGGGTGCAACATCTTATCTCAGGGTGTATGCTTTTTAGCTTATTGTCTTTTTACATTGTATTTTTGCTTGCAGCTGGCCAGCTTGCCATTATATTGTATGGAGGGTACCTTTGTATTTTGATGTCAATTATTAATATATAAATATATTTTATTTTTATATATTTCCCTTCTGTTGCCTCATGTTTCCACCGGCAAGGTACAACTTCTTTTTATGTTGTTTTATGGTGTCATTTCCCTAAGGGAATCTCACTATATGTTTCCTGAATAGGAAAATCAGGAGTACCTGTCTTTTTGTCCATTGCATTATATATTCCGGTTCCCTCTGTTACTCTGAATTGGGGAATCACACTCTGCAAGTGACGTGCAGGCTTTTTATTGGTCAAACTGGACTTCATGGGCGTTGCCATTATGTGGATGTATTAAGGGGTGTGGCTGTGAGGTGAGCACATACATACATACATACATACAAGATTTCTACTTCATATAGTAGATGTAGAGATATTTTATAAGATTTTGTTAGGGGTTTTTGTAGCTGGCCAGCCATTTGTACATTTGTTTTATAGTCTGTATTCATAAAGGCGCAGTATTGCTTTTTTTAAAACCGATCATTAATTTCCAATCGGTTTAGCGATCGTTATCGTAAATAATCTATGATAACGCGATCATAGATTTATGATCCCCATTGAATACCATTATAGTAGTTTACTACCGCATGGTATTCTATAACCAAACGTTCGTTAATTAACGAATGTTCGGCGTAAATGTATGACCACGGCCGTACATTAGCGATAATGTGCGCTATTACTAATTTGTGATATCATGCGTTTACGAATAAGTGTTCTTAGTGAACTTTAAATGGCAATTTTTTTTAAAACATTTATTGTAAACAATTGGTTCTGTACATTTAGAGATCTGAGACCCACATATACATTTACCCACAATACATTATAGTCCAGAGTGTTACCAGTCTCTAGCGCTTTTTTGGCTTCTTTTATTTCCCATAGGAGGAAGTTCAATCTATGGCTGTTCAGTCTGTAAACTTCTTTAATCAATGTTTGGTCTCCAAAGACTTACGGGCCCTCTGACCACGCAGCTTGACAAATGCAGCGGCCTCTCTGTCAGAGCGACGGCTTTCCAAAATCTGCAGTATCCTATCTCCTGAGAAGAAAGAATAATAGTGAGTGTCATACATCTGGCCATTCATATGATATTATACTATAGAAAAATAACCTGCAGAGTAAAAAAAACACCCATGATCCTTTAAAGTATTCAGTGCTGCTTGATTTATATGCTGTGACTTTCTTTCCTTACACAACCTTTCAGAGAAATGCCTCCAGGAGTAGAATGAGATATACCGGGTGCTTATATGTTGTCTTTGTTTTGTGTGACAATGAAAATGTTGCACATCACATACTGTACACAAGCTCTACTGGTGTTACCAATAACTTTCTTATTGGATAAGTCTCAGTCAGATTATTGGGAGATTAATGGCGGTAACAAGCAGAGTGTCAAATGAAAAAGAATATTATAGGGTCAGCCTTACGAGAAATGACAATAGTGTTTTCAGACCTCATTGTTAATAAACACCCATAGTATAGTATAGTATAGTATTTGAGGTTGAATAAAGACATTCGTCCATCCAGTCCAACCCATCTAGCAATATCCTCATTTCCTGCCTAACTGTTGATCCAGAGGAAGGCAAAAAAAACCCACCAAATTTATGAAGGGGGAAAAAATTCCTTCCTGACTCCAAGTGGCAATCGGAAATTTCCCTGGATCAACTCTACTTATCAATACCAGTAACTTGCAACATTCCTTGTTTGCAGAAACTCATCCAGCTTTTTTTTTAAACTGACCAATGAACCTGCCATTACAACGTCCACTGGAAGACAGTTCCATAGCCTTATCGTTAAATATACGGTATAATGCACCTTGGGAATTTTATGATACCAACATACCTATACATTGCGAGACCATATCTTTATGTGTATGCCCATTAATATCCAATGATGGGAGTGTGCAATAGATCACCTTAGTTTTAATAATAAATACACTATAGGGCTGATGCAATAAGAGGTGCATAAATTTGCCAGAGCTATTAATCTGAAACATCCAATCAGGTGTTAGCTTACTTACTTGCTGCAGTTAGATAACATCTGATTGGTTGCTGATTAATAGCACAGGCAAACCTTTGCACCTCCTATTGCATCAGCCCAATATGTTTCTGGCAATGTCAAAATAGCATAAGCTCCAATTAAACAAATTAATTTGGCTTATATTTATATTACTGCATCAAACTACCACTTTAATTTGTCACGTTATAGTCTGGGATTTTCTTTGTAGACATTAACTTTCTATTACTATTTCATTAATATGGAATTACTGTATATTTACTGATGATTGATAGGGGTTTTGTTGAAATTTTAGTCCATATTCCTTCTTGTTAAAGGGATTTTTAATCAACCCTAATGTAATCTTTAATTCGAACCTATAAACATGTTGTCTGCATCTGTGAGTGTAATTTACCTTTTTTTGTCTTGACTTTTTTGTTTTTAAAGGTAATAGATGGTAAAGGTACGCCCGATCAGCTGTTTAAAACACTGGTACCGGTTCATCGACAGCTTCAAACAGCTGTTTGCACGTACCTTTACCCTCTTAGGGCCATATTTATAAACCCACAGTATGGCAAGTTTGTGATACCATCAGTAATGTACGATTGTGGGTGTAAATGTATGACGCTCGGTAAAGGCACGGTCTCGAACAGAGTGATGCTGCGACTATAAAAATATGGCCCTTAGTCTCCAGGTTCCAAGGTCACGAGGCCGTTAGTTATACCACTGCACCTACAGCCAATATGGGTTATTTAATCAGCTATGGGCCATATTCATAAACACACATTATCGCTAATGTACAAACATGGCTGTAAATGTACAGTGGCGGTCGTACATTTATGCCGAATGTTCGGTCATAGATTACCATGCGGTAGTAAACTACTGCAATGGTATTCTATGGGGATTGTACCGTTCGAAAATTAAAGATTGTTAAACCGATCGTTAAAGGCGCGGTATCGCTATGAAGTGATACCTCACCTTTCTGAATATGGCTCTATGATACATGGTAAAAACATGGTTCCTTTAAAGCTGTAGGCAGTAATTGGTAACCACAAGACAGGACAACTACAGAGGAAAAACATTATCGCTATGCTAAGTAAAACGTGTAGAACTTATAGAGAAACCATGACACAAGTTAGTTTCTAATGCTGATTTAAAGGGATAGTTCACTGCAAAAGTGAACTATTCCTTTAATGCATTAATTGAAGACTTAAGGTTAAGGAGCTTTGTCTTACCTCCCATTCTTCAATCTAAGCCTGTGGAGCCAGAAAGGGAGATAAAAGGAACTTACCTTTCCTTCGACAGGTCCTGACCGCTTCCTGGTTCTAATTAACTATAGGGGGGGATTCCTGGTGCCTGGAATCCCCCCTTTCTGCCTTCTCAGTGCAGTCTGCTGTTCTACTTCTCAGTCCATAAACTGTTACATAGATTGTTACATAGACTGGTACATAGATTGTTACATAGAGTGGTACATAGAGTGGTACATAGAGTGGTACATAGACTGGTACATAGATTGTTACATAGACTGGTACATAGACTGGTACATAGATTGTTACATAGAGTGGTACATAGATTGTTACATAGTTTGTTACATTGTCAATTGGGCTGTGAGTGAGAAGCAGCATTTGTATGTTTCAAAAATGTATCCAGTCTGTCCTGTGATTGACAGCAGCATAACTAATAATAATTTATACACAACTGTATCAACAGTAATCCTGCAGCTGACTGAGGTGATTGCTGAGACAACCAGGGAGATTCAATAAAAGTTCTTATCATTTAAAATGGTGCTAAGTTTGCCCCAACCAATCAGATATTATTTAACATTTGAAAGCTAACATCTGATTGGTTGTGGCAAAATTAGCACCATTTTAAACGATAAGAACTTTTATTAAATCTCCCTGATAGTTTATATACAGTAATTACTAGACCTATTGCACTGTGATGGAGTTAATGAGCAGGAATAGGGACATTAGGAATCCTGGAGGTGTTTGTATAGCTGATTGTCAACATTGCATTATAATATATATAAACACATACACAGGAATGATCGTTCCATATATTCTTTATAAAGAATGATTGTTCATTGTGCCCATACATGGTCCAATGTTATTGGCTTCTGCTGCAAATTCAGTCACAGCTCTGACTTTAAAAGACACTAATGTTAATGTAGCAGATGTGGATTTCTCAGTAAAACAGAACGTTAGGCTGGGGACACATGGAAAATTTTCCGTCCTGACCTTTCGCTGCTATAAAGTGGTCAGTCACAGCAAATGTCTCCTATGGACACAGCGTTCACTGCCACTGCCCAAATCACATCAGATTTTTTTGACCTGATCGACCAATACACAGAACTATCTGTTGGTTTGTGTGTACCCAGCCTTAATAAGTATATACTTTATAACAAGAGAAAAGGGAATATGTGTATTGGCCAACTGTGATGATAATTATGGCAATTAGAGAATATATATAATATTATTATGTGATCCATATATAATAGATCACATGAATGTATTTGGTCGTGAACTTCCTTCTGGGCTTGTTCAGTGGTAACCCATTTAGGAATCCCCCCCTTTAAAATCCCTTGCCACTGTATGTTAATCAGAACCAGAAAGTGGTCGGGGAAGTGCTGCTACAATTTGCAATCATTGTAATGTAGACACAAAGCTCAGGGAAAAAAAACAAGAAATGGTGTCTTTTTTTTTTACAACCCACAGCAACCAATCAGAAATCCCCTTGCTAAATCCACTGCAGTAAGACTAATTAGAGCAAAGTTTTAATTGTTTGATGTTAGTTATTATTGTAAAGCAAATATGAAGTGCATCTTATATACACACGTGTGATCACGGGGCTTGGGACGCACAATGGTGTACGAATGTCCGTTGCAACCTATTATTGGTAAGAGTATGGCCACTCGGTCTGCTGAAACCGACGTTCGGTCAGGCATCGTTAATGATCAGCCTGGTCTGATTATTAACGATGCCCAACCGAATGTCCATACACTTACCGATACTCAGCTGAAAGGTGGTTTGTACACCGTGGGTAGTGGGCAGGCCCTGTTATCGCACGTGTGTATGAAGCTTTAGGCTAACAAGTTTTTTTATAGATTCTTTGACCAGACTCAATGGTTTTAAACGGGCTACGTGTTCAGTCCAATTGAAATATTGGCATATTGCTATGTGTGGTGTATAACTATTGCACATAAAGAAAGTCTTGGTAGATGCAATATCCAGGTACAGGCTATTTAAACAATGGTGAAGACACGAAGATGATCAAAGACAGAGGTATCCGACCTTTGGGTTGAGGATGCGTTAGGGGCAGACGTGTCTGAGGGATGTTGCTCAAATGATTCTCCTCTGTTTCCTTTCCTTGTAGACCAGGCAAATGTTCCAAAGCCAGAAATGCCTCCCCTTCAAAATCATTGGACAGCAACGTGTCATAATCAAACACTGTCAGTAGAATGCAAGCTCCAGGGGCTCGGCACTGATCACGTGTAACCAAGCTTGAGGAGAAACAAAGAGAAAGATAATCGGAACAAAGTAAATAATTGGTCACATTGGGCTGGGTCCCCCTACTAGGAATTAGTCTTTGGTTGAAACTTGATTCTTTTGCATAAGTGCCAGTGTGCCACCATATTTACAGGGAGGTGCAATATCCCGTGCCAACGGGAAAAATCCATGCAGAACCCACGCTACAACATATACTATTGGGTTCGCAAGGGTTTTGTACCATTTGCATTGTCTGGGCCATCTCCAAAGATTTTTGGATATAAGGCAGTGCAAGCAATACAATACATTTAGCAGTGATTTTTGTGCTAGTTTTCTTCCATGAAAATGGAAGCCTTTTCAATTGTGGCAAAAGATTGCGGCTTACCGATTGAATCACACGATGCATTAACGTTCGCAAAGTAGTTAACACACTGAGTGAAGAAGTGTAAGTTGCTATAGGAAATCTGTTGAATCTCCCCTTTAAGCTCCTCCAGGCGTGTTTTATTATACAGAAATGTGACCCAATTCCAAGCCCTATGCATTTTTTACACTGATCAGTCCGGGTAGCAGATACCTTTGGGCTTAGAGAATTGATTCTGTGGGCAGATTTAACTGGGGAAAGCAGCAGAAAGCAGTTTGGTGCATCTGCATCTTGATAGGGAGAGTCTGACACACGTGTGGCTGAGAACATGGAAGAATCAAGCTGCATAACCAGGTAATTTCAGGCCCTATAATGACTTCAGTGAATGCTAAGATTCCGTAGCCCAGTGTAGGAAGATGGAGCTAGGCTGAAATATTAAGGGGAAGTTTTACTTCCCATTTCACACAGATACTTCAGGGAAATCTCAGGCTGTGGTCTCCTAATATAACATGTAATATTATATACAATGGTACTGTGTGATTTTCCCCAATTGTATAGATGATTGTATTGTACATTACCCATAGACCATTCTTTACAACTTCCCATAAAGACAAAGCTAAAGGGGACCCTGGACAACAACATCCTTTCATTGCTGCAGCATTTCCCAGGGCAGCTGACAATGGACGAAATGTCCAAATCATGTTATATGCACAAGGCTTCTTGGTACGCCAAAACAACCCGTATATGCACTATAGTTCTCTTTTAATTAGATATTCTATAATAATGTTCAGCAACGTAAGTAATGGATCATTAAAATAGTACCAAGAGCGTTAAATTCCGTTATACAGTAAATAACGTTTTGACATTATTCTACGATTCTGCTCATTATAATACTGTTTATTATTCAGGGACACTAATGTGCAACCACATCAATATTTAGCAATAACCGTATTTAACATCCACTTCTTAAATAACGATAAAGGATTGTAAACTTCTGATACTGCGGTAAAAGTACAAGAGAGATCATAATTGTACAACCGTGATGGTAAACGTACAAAATAGCCCAATGTTTGTTACATTTTGAAATAATACTTCTAATTAAAGATTTATAAATATGCCCCCAAAATGACCAGAACAACCAACCAGTATGGCGACATTAAACCTCTATGCTACTCACTGAGTTAGTTACGGATTACAGAGCTCAGTATCCTTTTAATATCAACACTCCTAACCACTATTCTATTCTAGCCACTCACAAGTCGAATGTCTCATCATACAGAGGGTTCAGTTCATTCTTTTTAATCTGAGTGCTTCGTGCCTCTACAGCTGGGAAGGTATGCTTGGGTTCCAGATTCACCAGCACAAATGGGTCACTGCTGCCTGTATAAGAATATAAAGGAAATTGATTGGTCAGGTAATGTTTAGTAAACAAAGGCTACACCTAAATGGGAGTTATTAGTTCAAATATATTTTAAAATATAGAGATATTTAAATTTTAGTGGCCTGTATAAAATCAGACAGCATGAAACCGTGTGTTTTTATATGACCAGTAACTAGACAGGGAATTATAATATTCTTATAATCTTCCATGAAAGTCAAGGAGTCCCTCTGTAAATAATAATCTTATTATTGTCGCACAGTAATGAACAATTGCGCGAGTGACTTCCGAATCACCTGTGCAATTGTTCAGCTCTGTACAGGATGGAAAAGGAAAAGGAGGAGCTGTACCATCCACAGAGGTGCGGAAATGTGGAACTCAGTGGGAGGCAATGGAAAAAAAGGTAAACCTGAAGGGGGGAGATAACAGGGGGGGGGATAGTAATAAGTGACAGAGGGTTATTCCTATCCCTCCCATCCCTGCACAGGGGGCCAGGGATGTTCTCAAATGAGGGGGTGGATTATAATAAATAATGCACCCCCTTCAAAAAAAAGATATTAGATGTCACCTTGGAGTTCCGTGCCCTTTTATATGGTCACATAAGTCCTCTGTGACTTCTAATATCCTTAAAATGTACAGTAGGGGGTGCATTATCTACTATATAATACATAAAATACATGAATATCCTCAAATTGATATCCTTACAAATGTTGCTTATCTATGTAATCAGTTTTAATCAGTGTTTTGCAATGTTATCAATGTCATCAATTACATTTGTAGTATAGTAAAATAATGTTTTAAAGAACAAATATACTAAATTAACTTTTTATAAAATGAAAAGTACTTGGAGCAGGGAGGTAGTATTGATTGTTCCTACCTTCCTACCTTCATTAAGGAGCTACAGCACAGTTTTTTTATCTGCCAGGTTAGTCTTGGAGTTTTCTTTGGGCTGGTAACTCTTCACAGAAACAATATTGGGAGGTAGGAATTAGTAATCCTACTTCCTGGCTCCAGGTACTTTTTGTTTTAGCTGTTTAAAAAAAAAAAAAATGTTACGCACTATAGTTCTCCTTTAGTAATATATCAGACATTGCAGTCCCATGACCTTACATGAAGGTATTAAAGGAGAACTAAACCCAATTTTTTATACTCCAGAATCTGAAAACATCCCCCCTCAAAACACCAATAAGCTATAAAATACCACTTCAGTAAATTGTATTAAAGTAAATGTAAGCCTGTTAAGAACTGGATGAAATATCTGTGGAGTGTCAGACCACACCTTCCTTGCCTTATCTGTCCTGTAAAAGGATTGGCTAGAGATTATTAATGGGTGTGACCAACTGTAACAAGTTTCTGCCATAGCTAAGGACTGAGCATGTGCAGAACATAATGGTTGTTGGCCAAACTGCGTGATACTAGAATGCTGTGAAGAAAAGCACAAACCATATGTTATTTAGGTAAATTTCCCAGCACCTGTATCAAAATGAGAGGTAAGATACAGATTACTGGTTATATATCAAGGTGTCCTGTCTTCTGGTTCAGTGTTGTTCTGTGTCTTTAGTTGTCCTTTAACTGTTGTATACACATTTTTTTCATACCAGCAGGGGCCTATGTCTTCCTGACTATTATCCCTTACCATTGGAGTCCAGAGGAAGCAAGTTCACCGCATTGAGAATCTCTACTCGCAGTTTTTGTTCGGCTAATCGGTAATCAGCTTTTATTGTTATAGCCCCGTACTTCTCCGAACTGCTCCCAAGCTGGAAGAGAATTGTAACATCACGTTTCACTCACTGCCAAATATGTATTATAAAAATCATTGTTTTATTGAATTGAACTTTTATTGAATAACCCTGATAGTCTTTTTATTTTATTTCTGTCATTTGCAAGATCAATCTGTTTGCTTGCTTTATAATATGTATTATATTATAGGGCTTATTTAATAAGAGATGCAAAAATGTGCCTGAGAGATTATTTGCAACAGCCAATCAAAAACTACTTTACTAAAACTAGAAAACATTTGAAACCATGTGATTGGTTGCCATTGATTAATAGCACAAGAAAAAAAAGTTATACTTTTTAAATAAGCCCCTATTTTATATTTTATAGATTCTTAGAGCCACCAGCAGAATAAAAATGTTCCTCGTGCATAAAGTATAATCTAATCTTTATTCTACTTAAAGTTAAATTAACATACTGTGTAGGTAGTACATAAGAAGCTCTGTCAGTATTAAGCTGGGTACACACCTATCGATTTTCCCTCTTGACCGACCGTTCGATACTTTCGAACGGTCGGCCAGGAGGAAGGACTATCGGTCGCGGCAAAAGCAGCCGCGTCCGATAGTCACCGCGACCGATCGTGCGGTCCATAGAGGACCGCACGATCGGACGAGGTTTTCCACCCTGTCCGATCGTCCTTTCGTCCGATTCGGACGAACGGTCGATCGGACATGGGCACTTTCGGATGCGATAATTTCGGTCCGATCGACCGATACACTGAACTATCGGTCGATCGGACCGAAATATCTCATCGTGTGTACCCAGCTTTAGATTGACTATAATTATACACAGCCTGATATTGGCAAAATCCCATAATTTGTGAGGAAGTCTTATCGCACCACTAGAACAGGAAGTGTAGAAATTAGATCCTAGTATTACCAATAAAAGGCTTATGGATGGAATAATAACTGCACTATATCCCTCCACCGTTTCTAGTTTCTACCCTATGCACTATATCCCTCGTGTATTAGCGGGGATTTTCAATATAAACTTACTTACCTTAGCATGATCCAGCGATACAATAAGAGACATAAACAAGATTACATCTTGTATTGCATCGTGGGATCGCGTAAAGGTATGACTTAGCAGTAGCACTGGAATAAAGTCCTCCTAAAGAACCCCGTTAAGTTTCGTGCTACGAGGTAGAGCAAAACTTAGCAAAAGGGGGGCCGTTGGGAAAACATGTTGATTGCAACTGAATATCGCAGCACTTGAGGGACTGACGGGCGTCAGTGTCTCTGAAGCATGTGACATGCGGGTTCTGTGTTGTTAAAGCCGGGCTTCATTCTGTTGCGCTGTCTGAGCTCTGTGTGTTTTTATTAAGCGTGCTCAATTTTTTGCACATTTTGCAGTATGTCACCTTGTTTGCACTTAAAGTTACTTTCTGGTCCGAATTGAAAGTGCCATGATGTCTTTGTTCTTTTAGTTGTAACTGTCTGTGAAGTGTGTGACATGAAACGGCAACACTCCTACTCTGGATCAGTCGCGGCTGAGAATGGTAAGTTGGCTCCCCTTGGACATAACTTACCAACTTACCATTCTCAGCCATGAAGCTCCGAGCCTATAAGGTACCTGACTGATCCTGAGTAGGAGTGTTGCCGTTTCATGGACTATGAGTTAAGCAGTCATGTTAAACGGACGCCCGTTGGGTCAGTGAGTATAGCCCTGTACTTACCTAAGATCAAAGTGGAGACTGGTTGATTTTTGAACTTTGGGATAAGCCTCTTTGTGGGGACACTGGACAGAAGTGTAAAACAGGTGGAATCTCTTACTGGGGTTTCCAGTTGCCCGTTTACTCTGTTTAAAGGGGAAGTTCAGTGCAAATACATGTACTTTTCAGAAATAATAAGGAGGCGTGTCTTCCCATTGGCTGCCTCCCGGACTGTCACTGACAGTGCCAGTGGGGAGGATCCGACCGGAGCGACAAGGGAGATTACAAGTAAGTAGTGCAGGACTTTTGTAAAGTACCCAGAGGTGAGGACTTAGCATTTTAGGTCCTCACCCTGGGTACTTTGCAGGAGTGGATCGGGGAAATGGTAAGTATAATTGTCCTTTAAGTACCTGTGGTTTGATATGGTGCCAGCGGACAGGGAACCTCCAATTTTAAGTACGTCCCAGCTTTAACATGTCAAGCTGTGTTTAGATGGGTGAGTGCTACAAGATGAAGCTTGTGTGCTCCACCGCTACCACCACATATATCATGCTCCAGGATGGAAGCCAACCAAACTCCCACACTCCATGCTCGTATTCATAAACATAATTATAATCACAATTATTGGTACATTGTTTAAAGGAGTCCCTCCCATCCCCTCTCTGTCCGGAAAGCCCCCCAACCCTGTTAAACTCTGGTATCCGGAAAAAGCAACACTGAGGGCATTAGCTTTTTAAAGTGAATAAGTGTGTTTGTAAGGAATGGCAGTACAAATCAGGACTAGATTGGGTATATGGTGATTTTGAGTAAGAAGACTTCTGAATCATATGGTGTCCATATTTCATCGAACTTCGGGAGTCTACTATTCATTAATGCGTAAGGAACTCCATCCATCTCACCTCTGCTAGTCTGTTAAGGAGAGCTCATTCCGTGTGTGTGTGGGAGGGGGGTGACTCGCATCTTGCTTCAGTCAGTATATGTGTTGTTAGCTTCTGTGTATGCATAGAATGAAAATTTGAATTCCCCATATGGGAGCTGAACTCCTCTAATGTTTAAAGGGAGTCTGGTGTGGGCTGCTAGGGGCTCCATGCAGATAACAAAGAGTAGGGGGGAGAGAGGGCACCCCTGAAATGTTCCATTGAATTGGCTGAACATTTGGGATTTGGCATAGGGGAGTTGTACCAAGCCTGTAGACTTGAAAAATAAGTTTGTGGTGGTTTGTAGGATACTGGCCCCCTAAGCCAAAGGATTGCAGAGTAAGACGCAAGTAACTCCAAGGCTCCAATCTATACGATCAAACACCTTCTCTGTGTCAAGGCTGAAGATTAAGGCTTCTTGTTTGGTATAATTTATTATGTCTATGAGGTCTACTGTTCTACATGTATTATGACCCGCTTATCTGTTACATATAAAACCAACTAGGTCAGGGTGGATGATTGTGGGAAGTAGACGGCTAGTCTGTTTGCTATAAGTTTTGTATATATTTTAAGGTCAATGTTAAAAAGTGCTCTTGGCCTATAATTCTGGCAGAGGGTGGGATCTTTTACGGTTTTGGGTATGACTATGATATGAGAGTGGGTCATTTTAAGAATGAGTTAAATAGATTCAGTAGTTTAAGAGCCAGTTTTTTTTGTATAAAAATCTTGTAATTAAAAAAATAATTTTTTTAGTGACTATTAGCCAATGATGACATATGATGATTTTGTAGAAGGGTTGTCAATGGACAAAGTTTTCTGCGTCTGGGCAAGATTCTTGGAGAGAGGTCTGCAAACAGCTGCAGGGAGTGATTTTGATAATTTTTGGTGATCTGTGATAGAGGTCTAGTAATCGGCATGATAAGTTCCTTTGTCTTATAGTAATGGAATCTGAGTATAACATCATTTGACTGGGTTGAACTTGATGGTGGGCCCAATGCGCTATGTATGCGATCTAGTCTCCAAATAACTCTGGGAATATGGACTTAATTGTTGGAAAAGGCCCATAACGTATTCTGTTAAATCTCTGTATAGGACGACTAGTGGTACCCCTTCGTAGGTCCTGGTGACGTTCTCTGTCCTCCAGTTTCTCGTGGAGGTCCTGGAGGGTAGACAGCTCCTGTCTCAGGTAGGTAAGGTCACTATATCCTCCCCCCTGCCCTCCAACTCGTCCATGCACTTCCCCAGGCCCATTATGTCTGCCCTCAGTTTTCTTACTGCCTTTGTGAGCGACGTGTAGAATGTGGAGGAAAATCTGTCAGGTCTAGAGCATCTGCCAGTACTTGGGGCTCTTGTGTAGCCCTTTTTTGGTAGCTGTTGTGAGGACCGTAGGCCTAAATCTCAGGCGGAGCTCCCAACTTACGCATCAAAGCCCGTCCCCATACTGTAAAACAACAGCTTTCACTGCTATGAAAATGAAAATAATAAATATGCGAGTTAACCTGATGGCAGAGATAAGAACATTCTATTCACTGCTTAATACAGAACAGAATTAAAGCGATGGTAAAGAATTTATAAACAGGAAATATTTATTAAGGAAAAATGCAATTAAGAATTTCAGGGTAATTCACTGGCAATTTAATATAGCCGGTAATATACAGTAATTTACCATCAATTTCTGGCCACCCAGCAATAAAGCAGTTGTGCCTCTAGATAAATACCAATTGGGCTTTGCCCGATGCGTGACTCTAACGCCAGCCAATAGCTGTTGTTTAAAGTCGCACAAAAAACAGGCGCAATCACTATATTAAACAGTTTGCAGGTGCTGCACCAGTGTCTTTTGCATTAAATGCGCACCAGTCAAAACTACTGTGTTAAACTCCTGTGTTACTTACCGCTCATAAATGAAGAATAGGAGCACATCGCCCACTGTGTAGTTTAAAGAAATCCTAAACTTACATCTCTGCTCTTTTTGTTTCTCCTTCAGTGCTTGTCCAAAGTCCAGGAAACTGAAGAGTCCAAAGGTTTCTCCCTCTAATCTTGCCTCCAGGAGGTAGTGTGACATACACAGGGGAGCTCTTTCCCACTCACGTTTCCACCCTCCTGATCCCTCTATCGGATTTTTATATGATGATAATGTACCAACCGCTATGTTACATTGCTAAAAAATAAATCAGAACTCTGCTTACAGCCCTTCGCTCCTGCTATGCTCTGCATTGCGAGCAGCCGCTTCTGTGATTTGCTGCCTCTCAGTCAATCACAGCCACGGCTACCAGTCTTGCCCCTGTTTGCAAGGTCCAGCAAACAGAGGGCCGGATCAGAGCTCCGCAGGAGTGAGCGGCTGTAAGTAGAGTTCTGGTTCTTTTTTAGCAATCTAACATAGCGTTTGAGGGTGGGCAGGGGTGCCCTACATTATATAAAAAAAAACAAATTAGAGGTTGGAGATACCCTTTAAAAAAAGGAACTGCACTGAGTGAATCTCAACACTGGAACAGAACAGTGCCATTTACTAGGCATAAACTTATTTATCAGTGGTATTCAGTAACATCAACTGGACTTGAAGTTTAGTTCTTGAAGATGTTTCGCTAGTCATCCGAGTGGCTTTCTCAATTCAGAAATTATACAAAAATCTTAGCAATAAATTTCCTGGAATGTGTTCCAAAAATACCATTCAAAGGTTTTGGTATCCTAAATCTATTTGGCTTCAGAATGTTGATTCCAAACTACCTTCTGTCTTACATACCACAGAGGCCAGTACTTGTTGAACTAAAAGTGTCTTGCTACTGGGCTCAGATGGTTATTATTCTTAAAGAGCATGTTCAAGCAAAAAAAAGTCTTCATATAATTGCAGAGCACCCCCCCCAACCTCAGTTTCGCATTATACAGAAATTTCAAAGATGCCCCTGAAGTGACTTACCTAATCTGGTCCTGTGCCCCCTGTTCTGAGCAAAAGCAAGAGCAGAGAGGCTCTGCGCTGACAGCCGCTCTACTTCCTGGTCGTGGCTGTAAGGTAATTGGGCATGATGTCACGTCGCACCTTAACTAACTGCCATGACCAGGTAGTAGAGCGTCTGTTAGCCGCAGAGCAGAGGAGAAGCGGCAAGGGACCAGGTTAGGTAAGTTGCTTCAGGGGATCTTTGGCATTTCTGTATAAAGTGAAACTGGTGTTAGGGGGGTGCTCTGTATTCATATGAAAAGATTTTTTTGCCTGGACATGCCCTTTAATATCTTTGGTGTGCACCCAAACTCTGGATTTAAGCGGGCAAGACTGCATCGCGGTCAGCTAAGTAATGTCGGCAGAGTTATAAGATTGCCCCCTTAGAGTGCATTAGCGAGATGGAGTTGTCCTTTTTATCTGTGTCTTGATGATAAATATGACTCTTTTTGGATTTCCTAAGGGCCCTCTGGAAAGCTGTATTAAGTACCCTCATAGAGTAACCCCCAGCCAATAGTCTGTCCCTAAGATCACATGATTGACATAAAAAAACTCCAAATAATTTCTCCTCAAATGGAGGAATTAAGGGATATCCTTAATGCAATGGGAAGGGCGATGAGGGGTGGTGTGAAGTATTTTTATTACCTGACACACTATATGCATGGGCTCTATTTACGAGTTACAGAGTTTTTTTTAAGCCTTAAGCCTTGATCTGAATTTTGGATTTGTAAACATTCTACATTCGTGAAATAAACAAACTTGTTATTGCTATATTCACTGTTGTAATAATAATATAGTTATATATCTAAACATGTGCATTTAACACATATAGTCTATAAGGACCATTATAAAATATATATAGAAGATTTTTTTTCTTTTCTCTTTTTTTGGTGCATTTCCTGTTCTTACCTTTGTATTCATTCCACTCATGGTGTCCTTCCTTAGTCATGATTATAATTGAGTTGTAAGCCTGAAATACATCAGATTATGATATAAACCACACAATTAGCCTCCTATTGCCATCTTAATTGAGAGGAAGAAACAGAAATGTTAAAATACAGTGATTTTTTACATTTATAAAATTCCATACAAGTTAAAAATGTATTTATTGTTTTTTAAAGGTATCATTTTGGAATTTTGATACCCTTTTACTATGGAAAGAAGATACCATAGTTGGAAATAGGATATTCTACTGGAACAGAGACCCTATAAGGGCAAAGAGTTTTGTTGACTAAAAAAATTTCCAAGAAGAAATAAATATGTATTGGGTGTTAAATTGCATGCATAATTTTATTTTAAGTGACACAAAGCTATTATTGAAATATCCATAACTAACAGTATTATGTCCCTTTAAGAGGCAGCATTTTGCCTACGTCCAGATTTCTCTAAAGTAAATGTATTTTGTAACGCTCTGAACATTTTTGATCCATGACAAACATAACCACATTTAAGTTTGTGACTGACAATCAACACAGTGAGTAACATATTGTGGATGTGGATATACCATGTAATCTGACAACTAATTCACAGAAGTTAAAAAATACAGCAGCTTGTCCTAACAGGATGAACATTTTAATGCACAAATGTACTGAATGGATCTTGTATGACTGGGAACACATGTATCCACAGGCTATGTGAGACTGTTTAGTATAATACACCATTGAAATATGATTGCCCAAAGGATCTCTCACATGAATAACCTATCAGCCAAAGGAAGAAGAAACCATCTGTACTGTATATTGGATACTTGTTTAGGAAATTTCCCCACTAGGTTTTATTCACTGCAGCTTTGTGTGGCACAAAGAATATTCTATATGGATGGTTTTTTTTTTCCAAATTGGAAGTTGTCGGAAGTTGAAAGGTCAGTTTTTTTTAGGGTAAGAATTAATATGTTCAGTTAATTATTAATTACAAGTCATGCAAACACCTTTATATAATGATTTAGTTGACACTGCTGCTATTGAGGTTACGGTAAATGCTTTAACAATCATGTGGACGAAGGCAAGATTCTATGCTTAAAACATGTTTTTGCTAATTTGGAATGTTGCCTGTGAAGGTTCTCAATCATAGATACAGACATGACATGACCCTTTCTCGAAACGTCATACCTGCCTGTTAGCAAATCTGCCATGATGAGCGTGTTTGGCCGAATAGAGCCTTGTTTTTAACGATGTTGATAATAAAGCTGAAGTTTTAAGGAAGCAAGTGCCGTCCAGTCTGTATCTATTGTTGTGGAGGTGTGGATGTGAAGCCCTCAGACGTGCACAGCGAAATTACCAAACAGTGAGTGCCGGCGCGATTTCTGTTTGTTTGGACAAGGTTCTCAATCATCCAGGTCATGGTATAGCTGTGGTATTCGGTTAGATCAACTGGACTTGAAGTTTAGTTTTAGATGACGATTCTCTTGTCATCTGACTGACTTTCTCAATTCAGAATGACTTGTACAAGAATCCGTTGACAATAAATACCTTGGAATGTGTCTCAATCAGCATATAACAGCCAAGTGTCAATGACCTCCTAAATGCAAGTTGTGGATGCATTGTAGCTAAGAGGTGTTATCAAAACTGCCCAGGATAAGGTGCCGAAACAGCATTGTACATGCAGACGGGTATCATGGTGTCAAGTTTTAACCTAGAAACCTAAGATACTAGCACATCTTTCTTCAGCACTGAAGAATCGGTTAGCACAACTTTAACCCCTTGGCGGCTGAGTATAGGAAGAGACACTCTTGCTGCCCCCCCAACTGATTTACCAGAGACTTTGTGGCTCGTTTTGCTCAAATATTTAACGACAACCGATAGCTCAACCAGAGGGAGAGATTCAACCGGAAATTTGCCTAGAACGTATGCATCTCTGGTTGAATTTCCCTGTCAGTGTATTGTAAGAAGTTACAGTACTCCATAAACAATTAGGGCTTAAATAAACATACGGTACATATAGTACATTCTTTAAGAAGATAAAAAACAAAACAGCATCACTGTATAAAACAACTTCAATTCTATAAAAAATTTCATTGTGGTATTGCTTGTTTGTGACTTTCCAAACCTTCCTTCGTAGTCTTTTTAGTGGATATGGGGACCTTGTTTTATAATGTGAAGGTCATGTCATGACTTAGTAAAGATAACATTAATTTATAAGAAAGAAAATGCTACTGTTCTCTAGATAAAATATAATAACCATGCAGATAAAGGACTTTATTAAAATATGTAATGCTAAGTCACTATCTAAATGAAATCTCTTTTTGAACAACACATTTATCTACAGCCTCCAAGAAATGTTTCCAACACACCTGGAAAGAAAGTTGCTGAGATCATTGTGACTGGACAGGAGCCCCTTTATCAATCCTAGAAGACAGATTAGCTCTGATGGTAATTCAGATGGAGCCCAGAACCAGATTGGCAACTCTCTTTTAAATAAAGCAATTGTCTATATACTAAACAGGATTCATAAAAATCAGAGGACATGAGAACAATTCAGGGTTAACTTACAGTTCAAAGCAGACAGAGGGCGTTGACAAAGTTTGGTTCAAAGGTACAGATTTAAAAATAGCTATGCAGGTAGTTGTGGGGGTAGGTGACTGACAAAGTGAACCTATTTCCAAACAATCCCATTAGTTGTCTGTGAATCCAATCAGCAAATAATATAATACCATACCAGGCACCTAGTTCAGGTAAAGATGTTTGCAGATTTCATAATTATTATTGATTTATATAGCGCCAACATCTTCCGTGGCGCACAATGAGCTATTGTAATAGCTATTTGGCTCATTTACTTTACAGGAACCCTATAGATACCTGCTTAAGTAGGTATACTTGCACATATGTGGCCCCTGTTTCTATTGTGCACATGCATACAACTTACCTACTCATGTCGGATACCCCAGCTTGAGTGCCTACTGCATCAGATCAGTGCCGGCTTCACATGGCACTATGAAATCCAGAAGGATACATAGAGCCAGAGGGAAGTATTTCAATACATTAATATAGGAAATAACATTCCTAAAATCAAGATGACCACCAACAAAGAATTAGTGAAGCAAGACAACTAATATGAAATAAGCAAGTTGTCAATAATAAAAAATAGATGACAGGAAGTAAAAGAAAAGCCCTAGCTAACTGTATGTGCTCCAACCCAATATATAATCATGTAAGAACAGGATTTTGCCAAATTAAAGGAGAACTATAGAGTTGTTTTGTTGTTTTTTTTTTTAAAAATAAAATGTACCGGGGGCATTGATAATTCCTACTTTCCAAAATTGTTTCTGTGTGGAGGTAGTATAAATCATTCCTATAAATCAATCCTACATCCCTGCCCCAGGTACTTTTCATTTTCTTATAAGTTTTTCTTATGTAGGTCTTCCACTGGGGTAAAATACTTTATTTGGGGGTAAAAATGTATTTACTATGGTAGCATTTCAGTCTTATAAAAACAGCAGAAAACACATACAGGGAGATTCAAGTTCTTAATGTTAAAAATGGTGCTGATTTTGCCCTAACCAATCAGATATTATTTAACATTTGAAAGCTTGCATCGGATTGGTTGGGGCAAATTTAGCACAATTTTATTAAATAACCCTGATAGAGTAGTGTGTACCTGGGTCTGGTTGAGGGGGTATGACTTTTTTTGTGTTTACAACCATAAAAATATCTTTTATTGAGGATATATCAAAATTAGTTTTTTTTACTTTAGTTACCCTTTAAGTATGGCTGCCACAGTAATGGATAAGTAGACCAGTAGGTACCTAAGTACCAAAGTTTCTGAAATTGTTAGTAGGCACTGACATATTTTATGTGACATGTATCCATTAATAGATGAGTTCAAGGAATACCCTGTTTGTTTGTAGGAGTGGGGAAAAAATATTAGATCTATGGTGGTAGGTACATATCAGAAAGTGCAGACTGAGGGGCATATTTATAAAAAAAACGTTATTAGCTCAAAAAAATTACCGCCGCAATTAATGCTTGGTTTACATGCTTTACATTAACCAATCAGATTTCAGAACTTTCTAGAAATCTGATTGGTTAATGTAAAGCATGTAAACCAAGCATTAAAAAATTGACCAATCAGAAATGGATTAGGGTTTTCTGCAAACCTATATAAAGAGGTGCACTCCGCTGCGGCCATCGCAGTAGATGGCTGAAGATAGAAGAAAGAAGCGGTTGGCAACATCGGCTCCGCTGAGGCCGGCGGTGCCAGCGGGCTCACTGGCGGCCGCAGTGAGTCTGCCTGGCATCGGCGACCTGAGTGGGGTTGGTGTCGCCAGCCCGAAGACGTCGCCCAAGGGCTCTTTTAAGAGCCGCACACTGGGGGTCCCGGTTTGAGCTGCGGGACCCCCGCCAAAGGCACTTGTCAGTGCCGCAAGGGCCCTTACAAGGGCCGGGGACCCCTTAAGCTGGGAAGCGGCGGCGGGTGGTCGCCCCCGCCGCGGGGGGTCAAGGGCGGGGTGGGCGTGCCTCCCAGGGCGGGTGCGACCACCAGCTGCGGGTTGCCTGCCCATCCCCGACGCAGGGAGACTAGTATTGGCTGCTTTTGCCACCTTCAAGGTGGCGAAGTAAAACAGCCGATACTAGCAGTGCGAAACAGATACCGCCGCTATATAAATAGAAGCGGCGGTAACAGGTAAGTATCGGCGTGAAGGGTTAACACCTCGTTAACTTTTCGCGGCCGTTTTCGGACATTAATAAAACGCGTTAAACGCGATTTATGCGGAAATGTCAGGGAAAACGGCCACGAAAACTTAACGAAGCTTTATAAATATGCCCCTCAGGAATGGAAAACTTAGCTCCCAATAAAAAGAAAGGGTATGTTTAAATTTCCTTATTGTACTCACTGTCCCCATGATTATGTAATTGGGTGACCTGTTCATACATCCTACTACAGGACATCCCATTAAATAGCTCATATACATGTGAAACAAATTATGACATTTATGTTCTTACTTGCGGGTTTGTTTTAGTATATTCTGGAGAAAGCACTTAAAAATTGACGCATATTACAACACAGATCTTTAATCCCCCTCAAACAACCTAATTTACCGGTATCCAAACATTTTGTGGATAAGAAACCTAGTGGCATATTTTTAAAAGGACGTTAACTTTCCGCGATAAGCTTTCCACCAAATTGCGGGGATTGCATCGTACGCTCGCGAGGGGGAAGGGCCCACTGGGGGGGACCCGCCAGCTGGAGATCTGAGAAGTGCCTTTTGGGGCATAAGGAGTCCCGCAGCTCTAAATAGGACCCCCCTTCCCGGTCCTTGGAAGGTCCCTTGCGGCACTTGGAAGTACCCTTGCGGCAGGACCCCTAACAAAGGCACTTGCCACTTGTCAATGCGGCAAGGGCACTTGTAAGTGCCGGGGAGGGGGGGTCCTGGTATAAGCTGTGGGACCCAATATGCGCCCTATTTGGGCTGCAAGGGCCCTTCCAAGGGCCTCAAAGGCACTTATAAGTGTTGGGGAAGGTGGGGTGCCGGTTCGAGCTGCGGGACCCCTTAAGTCTTAAAAGGCTTTTCTCGGTTGCATCCGCCAGTAGTGAGGGGCACATGGGGTGGGCGTACACCCCGCCCCCTCTGCCGGCAGATGTGACCACACACGGCCCAACCCCTTCCCAGTAACCCCTCCCAACCCTCTGCCCATACATTGGGATTTGGGCCCCTTTGCTGTGATACTATATTTAGTACATTATCGCGACAAATAGAGTTCAAATTACCGACACACATCGCTGCATTGTTGCTTTTTGCCACGATAATGATCGCTTTTTTAAATACAGTAATTATTTTAATATCGTAATAAATTTTTTTCTGCGGTGAAGTGCGGGGTAATTTAAGTCCGAAAATAACAGACTTTTATAAATATGATCCCTAGTGTTAGTCAGCTACATTTTATGGTTCTGGAGACTGTAAATTCATAAATTGCTTGCATGTATCCTAAACTCTAATACCTGTTTCACTTATAGCATCAAGCTGGAAATTCTGTCCCAACACCCATGACTTCAAGCTATTGAAAAAAACAGCCTCTTTTTCTTTGTTTTTGGTATATCTAACACCAAGAATTTCACACTTAAGGGTGATGACCTAAATATAACATTATTGAAACCGGATGGTTTGAGTTTGAGCGTAAATTTCCTGATATACATCTTCTCTTTTGTAAACATATACTTACATACAAACATATAATCACACTAATATTTAAAGATAGATATTACCATATACAACCACATTTGTGGACATTCCCTTTGAATGTCTACTTTGTAGCCTTGGTGCTACAAATTAATTCTATATCTGAAGTAAGGTAAACTTATGGTAATTTTCTACTACACACAGGATGTGATGTGTATTGTAATGGGCATATACACCAAGGCTCCGTATATACCACCTCCAGCCTGCAGGGGGTGTCAGTGAGTGATACAAGACAAGACATCCCTGCTCTCTATGGCTAGGAGGAGAGAAAGTGAAAGTAGATTGTGGTGTGTGCTTTGGAGTGATATTAAATGTAACGCAAGATCCTGTGTATAAGATCCTGTGTATAAGACCCTGTGTATAAGATCCTGTGTATAAGACCCTGTGTATAAGATCCTATTACCACCTATTAGGAAGACAGATTACTGGACAGATAATTTACCTTATTGGATACAAACTCTGAGGCAACAGATAAGTGATACAGTCTTCCCTTCTTCAGATGTTAACATTATCTGGCAAGGTAATTGAGGCCATAGAAGCTACGATTGCCTGAATAGTTGGAAAACAATTGTCCAATCCAATCGTATGATTATATATATAAAAAACTTGTTACCTGAGGAAGATGTAAGTTCAGCCCCTGAATCACATTTGTTTGCTTCAATAAATTATTGCATTTGCTGAAAAGTAGTGAGCTCCTCTATCTTTACTTTATATTCCATTTTTATCAGCATGCATGCATGATTTTGGTCTGTGCGTGTCAGAATCGCACTTTAAATATAGTCTATAGGAACCAAAAAAAAAAGAAGATTATTTGCGTTTTCTTCAGTATTTCCTGTTGATTTTCCAAAAACTGCATATGCACGCAAATGGAACAGAAATGCGGACATACGTGGACAAATGCATAGAAAAGCGCATGTTTGTTAACTTGTAAACGGACTGGAACGCAGACAAAATGTATTATCTTAACGCACTCAAAACGGACAGCACAACGCAACGCACATAGTGGGACCTTGCCCTAAGAGGGAAAATTTCAGTCTCTCAGGATCGCCTTCCCATTACACAACCCCCTTCCTCAACTAGCGGTAGTCAATGCGATTGTTCTGTGCATGGAAGCCTGACCAACTGATCCCCATAGATAGTATAGATAGGTTGGTCAGGTTAGTGTGCGCTAGCAACAATGCATATTGCAGATAGTTGGAATGTCTTGGTATATAGTCACATGTGTGCAGGGGCTATGGTATGGTGACTGCTTTCTGTGTAGCATAAGTGCAATGACAGTGCTTTTACTGTTTTAAGTACAGTCTTATCTGATTTAAGGGGCATAACTACAGATATCCGCCACCCCTGGCCCATCCCCCCTCCCCAGACTGAGGTCCATGATCAGCTGTTTTTAAACAGTTGATCCAGAGTATGAAGGAAACATACGCTCAATCAGCTGTTTAAAAGACCGGACCCGAACTTCTGGGTTCGGTTCCAGAAGTTTGGGTCCAGGCTTTTAATTTAAAGAGCTGATTGTGTATGTTTCCTTCATATGTGCAATCAGCTGTTTAAAAATAGCTGATAGTGGAGGTTGTGGCCGGCTCTCTTACCATCCAGGCCTCCCCCACGGTAACGCTAGTGAACTTTGCCCTCTGGCGTAACTTTACATTTTATGTTTAGAGAAGATTTAACTGCAATTGACAATATGAGGAAGTGATGTTTCACTTAAGAAGACTGTTCCGAGATTGCCGCGAGCGGGAAAGGGGTTGGGAGGGGCTGCTGGGATGCAGCGGCGGGTGGTCGAGGGCGTCGGGAAGGGATTTTAAGTTCCTTTGCGGCGATACTGTACTTAGCGCAATGTGCTAAGTGCAGTATCGCCGCAAAGGGACTTAAAATTACCGCAACACATCGCGGCCGCGATACGTATCGCAGCAATATCGCTCGCCATTTTAAATATGGCGATAGCGCTATTTTCTCGGCCGCAATGTGCGGCGGTAATTTTTTTGTGCTAATACCGTTTTTTTATAAATATGCCCCTTAGTGTAGGGTGTAACATGGTGAATTATGTGATTTTATCTATGTTTAATAAAACTGTGTATATTTTATACTAGTAACTGATTGTTAGTTGAATCAAGGCCAATTGTTAATTAGCGCCTAGATAAATTATATGTGGGAAGAACCCCCTAAAGGGGGTAGTGGTACCCAGTTTGACATTTTTACACCAATGCCGTGAGTGCTGTTTTGAGTTACTGTGGGAGATGTTCTTTTCCTACGTTGTTGCAGATGTGGGCAGTGTGTCTGTTTCTTAAGTCCAGGTAATGCAGGTAATTCCTGTGTAGCCCATACCCCCCCACACTCAAACGTCTCAGTAGGTGGATGGGGAATGACTGTGATGTTGTGGTGGGCAGGGGCACAGCATTCTAGGGTGTGGACAGACTGGGTCATGTCTGTGATGTTGTGGTGTTCAGGAGGCTTAGACGTGACATTTGGTGATCGTGATATTTGGGGCATGGCCACGTTATTTGTGCCATTTAGGGGCATGGGTTTTTTTAATTTGACAATAACCAGAAATGTGGTTCATATCACCAATAGAAACATACAGGGTTATTCAATAGAAGTTCTTATCATTTAAAATGGTGCTAATTAGTGAAGAGTCCCTAGTGTTTAGGGATTAATTAAGTCAATCTGCCAACACATAGATGTTAATTTAAAGGAAAAGGTACAGGTTATAGTCTTTATTGAGATCAATAAAAAAAACAAGAAAACCTGATAGGTCTACTTACTAGTAAGAAAAAAACTCAGCATGCATGCTACTGTATAGTCTCTCTTTAAAGGAATACTGCAAAAGGAGCATAACTACAGGGGCCCGGGTCCCCTGCGAGATTGGAGGGCGGGCCCCTGACCCACCCCCCTTCTCCCTCCATAATCACAAACTTTTCTGCAAGCAGCCGTTTTTAAACAGCTGATCGGGCGTATGAATGAAACATACACACAATCAGCTGTTTAAAATCGGCTGATCGCGGAAGAATTTGTGGCGGCCCCTGCTACCGTCAGGGGGCCCCCGGTTGTGGGGGTGGTGGTCATTACTCTAATACCTTTAAAGCATTGATTGAAGACCGTGGGGTTAAGGAGCTATGTCTTACTTCCCATTTTTCAATCAATGTAATAGGATCATGTCTCCCATTTTGCTCCCTAAACATAGATGTTGCTACAAAGCTGCAGCACTGTAGGAGAACCAGCTATTCTTACCTTCTGTTCTTCATTCAATGTATGTGGAGCCAGGAACGAAGATAAAAGAAACTTACCTTTAGCGCGATCTTCCGCAGCAGTACTGAAATTCCTGACCGCTTTTTGTTCTGTGTAACAATATTGCGCATTATTGCATATGCATGCGATGATTAAACAGAACCAGGAAGCGGTTGGGACCGGTCAGAGCTGCTGCTGTGGATCGCGTGAAAGATAAGTTTATTCTATCTTTGTTCCTAGCTTTCCATTGATTGAAGAATGGAGGGTAAGGCATGGCTCCATTACCTCCTGTTCTTAATATGAAAAAGGATGGGTTTATTTTGATCCTGTGCCCCATAGGCAGCTTATAAATAAACTAAGGTCTATTATTAGCCTTGAAAAAAGACAGAGAAGTGGTTAATAGATCACGCACAGAGAAAAATTGTCAATGGAGCTTCATCTATGTGGAATAAAGTACTGGGGCCACTTCTTATAAATGATTTAGAAGTGGGTAATGAGTGCAAGGTCACTGTTTGATGATGACAAAAACTATGCAGAGCTTTGGAAAATTTTAACAATGTGTAACTGCTGCAAGCGTACCTAGATAGATTGTCAGAATGGGCAGAAAAGTGGTAGATGAGATTCAGTGTTCAATAATGCATTTGGGGTTCCCCCTTTAAAGGGTATGTCCACCTGAAAAATGAACATTAAATAAAGTGAAAGAGACATTTTAAATATGTATGGTACCTTTTAGGGATTTTCTCTGTGTGCCCGTTTCTCCGATATATGTCCCGTAAGATCCGCTTTGCACACTGAATATGTATATCGCTGGCCTCCCAATAGCAGGCAGTCCGACGCGCATGCCTTCCCGAGCATGCGCAGATCTGCAAATGCTGCGTCGGAGTCCTTGACCCTGCTCCGGCTGAGGGAGCCAATGGGAACATGCGCGTCCCGTTCCCATGGCTACAGAGACAGCCGCGAGAGCAGGGAGAGGAGAGAGGACTGCCTAATCTTGATTTATAGTGCAATTTCCTCTCTACCTATACAATAAAGTTTGTTTGCACACGAAATTACTTGTTGTTTGAGTCCTTACTTAGGTGTTGTTTTTGGCAAAGTTTTCAATACAATTTTTCCTTGTTGGACAGGTCAGTAAAAATAAATGCTTGATATAATTATGTTATCCTGTCAAGTCTGCATGTGTCTGTGTGCCTGGATGCTTTATTATTGGCTGAAATTTTTGTTTGACACTTTTTTTATAGTTTTATTCAATGAATATTTTTTGTGATCTTTGTATGAGGGAGTGTGTTTATTTAATTTATTTTTATTTTATTTTAATTAGTAATTATATCTTACACATGTAATATTTTTATAAAAAATATATATATATAATATGTTAATTTTTTATAAACCTAAATATGTAATATATATATAAAATATTTAATCAAATATATATAATACATCTATATATATCTCATTATATGTATACATTAATTAATATATTTATGTAAAATATATTATAAGTAATGTAGATAAAAGTTAGTATATGTATGATATATTAATATAGGTAGAGGAGGACATCTATATGTATAGGGATAGGAAAATTAAACCTGTGAGTAACATGGTATAGTTACAATATTAGTTTATCATATGTATCTCTAACAGTTGATATAACAACTTTCCTCTATATCTAAAAAAACCATATAAATAAAAAACGAAGGGAGTAATCACATTATCAGTTATGGAGATAAAAGTAGAATTGGAATAGGTTATCCATTATATTCTATGACAAATAAGATATAATATATAATTTCTGATCTTGTGTTTTGTTTTTCATATAAAAATTATAGAGGAACACGTATAAGAAAAAATGAGAGAAAAAGAGAGAACAAAGGGAAGAAAGAAAACTGATATATAACATGTAAAAATAAAAAATAAATTACATAAAAATTAATTTATATAATACATTGATTATATGTATATATAAAATATAAATATATTTATATTGTTTATATAATATATATAAAATAAAATATATAGAATATATGTATATATTACATCTAATATATTTATATTAAATTAAAATTATATAATAAATATTATATTACATATATATATTTTATATATGTTTAATATATTAAAATTAATTAGTTAAAAATTAATTTAATACTTTTATATAAAATTTGTCATATTTCATATATTAAAAAAAAATAAATAGCTATAGGTTATATTAGTATAATTTGGTTGCGCTTGGAAAGCAAATGTCTATATAATTAATTAATAATTGATGCCATATTACTGGAGATTGAATAAACATTTGATATTAAATTATCGGTGGTGTTTAAAAGTTGAAATAGATGGACGTATGTATTTATTATTTATAGTGTATAAAGGTTGGACTAGATGGACCTATGTCTTTATACAACCTCCAATACTATGTTACTATGTACTAAAACACGTACGTGGCAACAAAAAATCCAGCAGATACCTCTGAGTCCCCTAACTCAGAAAACAAAGAGAGGCCCGACAGATCAGAACCTCAAAAACGAAAAGAAAGATGGTACTCTGCTTGTGATATCTCCCAGTAAATAAACTAATATAAAACTCAGTAACCAAATAATATAACAATATTTAATATCCAATATATATAAAATACCATGAATCAATATAAGGCTGGCCAGCCACATAATAATTGGTATAATAGCCCTATACAAAAATATACGTATATAGAGATCTAGCTCTATGGGTATCTCGCGATACAAATAATACAATAAATAAAAAGGAATAAATATAAGGAACATCAATGTAAAACTAGTTAAAAAAACATATTATATATTTGGACACATCTATGTTCAATCAAAGAACAGTCACTCCTGGCGGTGGATGTAGAGCGATAAAATGCAAAGTGAACAACTCACTAGAGTCCCAGAGGTGTGCGCACACCAAAATATATATAGTTAATCGGGAATGTGAAAGCTGGAGATTACGTGTATAAAGAGACTATACTGCCACGTGACCCCTATGGTGATCCAAAGGTAAACGGCCTCGTGTCGGAATGGTCCCCCGAACCTAGTAACAAATCAGGTCCGTGGCTAAAAAGCAACTTGGGATCCTCACGCCCCAGCGATATATATCGCACTTATCTGAGTTAGTTCAGGGCGCTCCCGCTTCAGCTCGGTCACTCGGGTCTGTATGTCTCCGTTATTCCCAGCTTTCCTCAAACCCCGGGAAACCACGTCACTTCCACTGCGTCTTGCTGCTACGCGTTTCGCTAATTACTAGCTTCATCAGGCATGTACTACATAGTGATTGAAGAGTCAAAGGACCTATTCCTTACCTTCCATTTTTCAATCACTTCACCAGGATCCATGACCTAAGGTGAGTATATTTAGCTCATGAATGATCCACCACAACTCCATTGACAACTGCTTCCTGTTGTAGTTTCACTATAACACGTAAACGCTATATTGCGCCCTTTAGTAAACTAAACCTGTAAACAGTAAGCAAATGTATTTTTTCAACGTTCTGGAATGTACATGATAAATTGATATTTCTGCATAATTTACAGATACATATAATTTAAAAAATTATGCCTGCATGTATTGTTCAAGGATGCCTGCATGGTACGGGAAAAAAGAATCAAGATCCCAATGTAACCATGCATACGTTCCCCCGAAATATTGAAATTATTAAAAATTGGCTTTTACAAACTGGTCAAGAATTTGGTGACATAGATGAAATGGCACAGAAAATTCTGGATGGAAAAAAAACAGCCAGATTTAGGTTGTGCTCTAGTCATTTCACTCCAGACTGCTACATGAAAAAAGGTGTAAGAACAGTTCTTAAACCATCTGCCGTGCCAACAATTTTCCCATCATCATCTTCAGAATCACCAAGACCTACATCATCTGATTCTCCATCTACATCTAGTTTAGTTGTACGCATAGTTGCAAGACTACATAATGTGCAAACACAAACTGGAATAAAACAGAAAGATGAATATTGCAATACAGACCATTGGGTAAACCAAACAACATCGGCTATGCAAACAGATAAAAAAATATTGGTTGACATGGCAACGCAAACAGAAGATCCCTCTTCGTCTGGAGTACATCACTGTCACGAACGCCAGTTCGCTGGGCACGTGATCTGACTAATTAATCGGTATTCGCTGCCACCACTTTAAGTTACGGCCTTAAAGATGCCCCAAAAACACTCTTGACTCTCACTGACTATGCCCACCCCTGTCCTGGCAGCTAAATGGTTAACACTACACCATTCACTCCAGCAACTAACTGGTTAATTAGCATCAGTCCTTCACAAGCAGTCACAGAGTTAATTAGCATTTACACTGCACACTCCATTCAAACACATATAAACTTATCAGAGGCTAACTGAGTTCTTTTAGAGCATCAAAGACAAAACTTATTAAATTTTAGATTTAATATTCCAAAAGGTGGACAGTGCATATAATACAAAAATAAAATAAAACAGTGTTATAATAAAATGACATACAATAGGTACAACAGTTATATAAAATAAAAAGGATAAAAAAATTCACAGACCCTACTCACTAGAAGAAGTCCTGTGGCAGGATGAAACATTGGGTCCATACACACGTTCTTAGCATGTCCCCAAGTATGAACAACATTATTTGGGCTACCAGGCTTTTTAAACTATTTGATGAAACACCTCCTACTCCTGGTTATTGCATGAGGTGGGAGTGTCTAGCAATGTCCAGATTTACGACTAGCCAAAAGCACTCATTCCCCTCAGTTAGACAGATTCCATTTAAATGTAAATGTAGATATATACATTGTATTGGGATATTGACCACATATTCCTTTCCAGTATTAATTATCAATTCCTCCAATACCAAATATGACCTGTGTATAATCCATATTTCCCCAGATATTAATAACTCGCCTTGTCAAGGGAATAAGGGCTCCATGTTGGGTATCATATTGCAGGGCCTTCTGTTCCATTCCTAAATATAATATTGGTTTCTATCTTACACATTCCAATACCGAAATACATTTATTTTACATGTATGACTGTCCTTAAGATGACCTCTTAGTCCCCACCAGACCCCTAGCTGTAGAGAATTCCAGATGCACGGTTCGGCTCCACATTGTCTAGAAAAGGAGACCTGGTTCCATGCTTCACTAATCGTAATATAAACAATAGGAATGTTCCAGGGTGGAATGGTATTTTTATTGGTCCTAAGAACTAATACCAATAGTTAACCCATTCTTGCCAAGTCACTACACATTTTCCTGACAATCACGATATTGGCTTAAGTAATTACCCAATTACTTCCACACCTTGTGTTATAAAAGCAAAGCAAAAACGTAGAAAGAAAAAAAAAGGAGAAGGATTAGTGAACAATTTCAAGAACAGGTTATGATGTCACCAATACCAACAAAGTCTTCTCAAACAGTTACCATCCATGACACATCCATTAGTGAGTCATCTTTACATGTGGATGATCCTCATGATGTAACTTTTGATCCTGCAAATGTTTCAAGTGCTAACGAGTCATCGTTATTTATAACCGAAAAATCTGGTATAGGAAGTGGAGTTTTGAAGCAAGACTATGTTGATGAAAAAAAAAATTCATTGTTTATGAAAGTTGTTTGGACTATCTGATAAGTCTAGTGCGTTATAAACATGAATGTCCAGGAATTTGTAATGCAAGAATTATAGACTGTCGAAAAATAATCCAAGGAAGCCTTTTGATCATTGTGATGAAATGTGAACATGGACACACAGCATGTCGATGGCATAGTCAGCCAATGGAAAAGGGTATATCAGTTGGAAATGTTCAGATGTCTGCAAGCATTCTTTTTAGCGGTTCTAGCTTCAAAAAGGTAACAGAAATGTACGATATATTTAAAATTCAGGCAATTTCTAAATCAAGTTTCTACAAATACCAAAAAAAATTCTATTTCCAGCAGTCCATGAAGAGTGGAAATTGGAGCAAGAACATCATGACCTGGAGTCATTTTGTATGTTAAGTTATTTATAAAGCGCCACTTGGGGACGCAGCGCTGTACAGTAACAAAATACAATAAAGTCATACAAGAGGGATAAATACATAGATAGTTCAGTACATAAATATACATATATAAATAGAAGTGCTAGAGTAGGTGTGTGCCCTTTTTAATAAAGACCACTTGTATGGAGACCACAGTTCCCATTTAAGTAGTCTACACAATACTAAGTTAGTCCATGTATTCTGATTAGATCCTGCCAGAATAATATAGATGCAGACTCCTTGTGTCTTCATTTCCAGACACAATCTTTTAGACACAGGTGGCACACTCCAAGTTCGATTTCATTCTTTATTTTTACACACAACACATTTCAAGGAGCTACTGCCCTTGCTGTCACACTGGTTGAGTCAAAATAGGCAGTGACGTTTCCTTTCGAACAGCAGACTAACGATTGATTTTTGGATTAGCAGTGCCATGTGTACCAGGCCATACATAGATAAATAGTAGACAGACTAGATAGATATATGGATCAGATACAGATATAATGGATGGATAGACCAGACATATAGCATGAGAGAGATAGATAGATAGATTAGAAAGTAGAAGATAGATAGAAGATAGATAGATAATAGATAGATAAATAAGATACATAAACAGAGAGATAGACAGATAATAGGTAAAGACAGATAAATGAATGATACAGTATTTAGGTACAGACAGTTAAACATTGGCATACAGATAAATGGATAGATAAACAGATGATAGACATAGACACACAGATAGCTAGATAAGATAGAAAAATGACAGACAAAGACGATGAAAAGACAGACTGATGAGATGAGATGGACAGACATTAGCTATGACAGACTGATGAGATGGACAGACATCTAGCATAGACAGACTGATGAGATGGACAGACATCAGCTATAGACAGACTGATGAGATGGACAGACATCTAGCTAAACAGACTGATGAGATGGACAGACATCTAGCTATAGACAGAAATGAGATGGACAGACATCTAACTATAGACAGAACAATGAGATGGACAGACATCTAGCTATAGACAGACCAATGAGATGGACAGACATCTAGCTATAGACAGACAGACTAATGAGATGGACAGACTCTTACTATAGACTGATGAGATGGAGACATCAGCTATAGACTGATGAGAAGGACAGACATCTTGCTATAGACTGATGAGCTGGACAGACATCTTGCATAGACTCGATGAGATGGACAAGACATCTAGCTTATGACTGATGAGATGGACAGAATCTTGCTATAGACTGATGAGATGGACAGACATCTTGCTATAGACCGATGAGAGGACAGACATCTTGCTATAGGACCGATGAGATGGACAGACATCTTGCTATAGACTTACGAGATGGACAGACTTATATAGACTAATGAGATGGACAGACATCTTGCTAAGACTAGTGAGAGGGACAGACTTCTAGCTATAGACTAATGAGATGGACAGACTTCTAGCTATGGACTAATGAGATGGACAGACATCTTGCTATAGACTAATGAGATGGACAGACTTCAGCTATAGACTAATGAGATAGACAGACATCTTGCTATAGACTAGTGAGATGACAGACTTCTAGCTATGGCTAATGAGATGGACAGATATATAACAATATAAGGTGACACGTGGTTACTCCCCTAACATGACCCTTTCATTGGTAACAACCTCCCACATTTGTAGTATAAATAGAATATAGAGCATTTACACTCACTGTACCTCTACTTCCTCCTCACCGCTGTAACCACACAGTAGGACGCTGAGCGTTGCTAGGGATGTGCCATAAACATCACAGTCAAAATGAGGCTGCCCCGCCCCATCTAGCCTCTCGAACCCGGCTGCTTCTTCCCTGTTGTGGGGAGACTTGTTTAATCCAATCTGGACATTAACATGCTGCCCCCTACTGGTTAAAACCTTTTTAAATGAAACTTTGCAAGATGAGCGATGTCCAGTGGTTCCTTTTAATGGGAGGTTTGTTAGCAAAAAGAAAAGATCTAATTACTAAATGTTTGTGAAAGCAATGTTCTTTTAAAAAATGATTTATCAATTTCCTCATAGAGGAATAAATAGTACTTGTCATGTATTTACTGAAATATACAAATGGACCATAATCCCCTATGGGGAAAAATATATGGAGTGCAACATGCATACCATGTAAACATACCATAAAGCCATAGAGCAGAGATGTCAAACCTGCTGCTCTCCAGGTAATTACAAACAGACTACAACTCCCAGCACTCTGTTAGCATTGTTTCATTACACCCTGAGACTTGTTGTTTATCCCACCATTTTATATTGACAAGGGACAACCAAAGCAGTATTCATGGTATAGTAATAAATGGTTTAATTGTTCCCCGTTAGACCAGAGAATGTCTATCTTTTATCCCAGACCTGGGAATACATATGATTAAAGTTCGTATGCAAGTACGATTTTGCTGCAGACCTCTGACCCCCGATCGCGACTCACACCCGTGATGAACGGCCATTTTGTGTGCGACTGAACGCATACACACGAGCGACGACATCATCTGAAACGGCCCTTCATAAGTCGTGATTGAGTGTCAGAGGTCTGCTGAAAATCGTACGTGCGTACGAACTTTAAGGCGTAGGGTCCCATGGCCCCTTGGCTTCCCTGACTAACCCCTCAATATTAATTGATTGTCTCAGGTTAGATAATTGATTTATTTTCATTATCTTTAAATCCAAGTTTCTCACGCGGCCCCCTGTGAAAATGAAATTGCCCACCTGATTTATCCAGACCTCTCCTGTTTTTACCCTCTTCTAACATTTGATTGCAACATTTTTGTTCTTTAATGGATGAGTAAAGTAGAATCATATGTGAAAAAACCGCAAGGTATTTCCAATATCTCATAATTTAATCCAAGAGGAAGCAGGGCAGACTGGCCCTGTGGTGCCACACATCCAAACCTCTAGTCGCCTGGAATACAGCCCCTTCCCCATTTTCTAAACTAATACAATTTAGGAACATAGCTTGGCGGTCGGGATGTGTGTAACAGGCTGCGAAAATACGATCATGATGGTGACTGGGGACCTGGTCTTTGACAGCCCTAAAGCAATATGTCTTACCTTTGTAATGGAGAGGCATGGAAGTTTAAATCACCTTTAAATATCTTGCAAATTAGTATAATAGTATAGTATTTGAGGTTGAATAAAGGACATACGTCCATCCAGTCCAACATATCAGAAGAGGGCGAAAAAACCCACCAGAATTATGAAGGGGGAAAAATCCTTCCTGACTCCAAGGGGCAATAGGAAATATCCCTGGATCAACTCTACTATCAACATAAACATTTCTGTTTTCAGAAACTCATCCAACTTGATTTTGAAACTACAATGAACATGCTGCCATCACAATTTACAATGTTAGACAGTTCCATAGCTTTACCGTTCTCACAGTGAAAACCCTTTCCGAACCTGAAGACTAAACTTCTTTTCTTCAAGTCTTAAGAGATATTCCGGTGTCCTTGACATGTTCTATTAGTGAACAATGCCCCAGATTTTGATTATGTATGGCCCGTTTAATGTATTTATACACAGTAATCATATCCCCATCCAAGCTGTCTTCATATTCAAGCTCCCCAATTCCCTATTATTATTTTAGTTGTCCTTTTTGTACACAGGATTCATACCGCATATTCCAAATGAGGCTTTACCAGATTTTGCAAAAGGGAAAATACGATTTTTCTCCTTGAATCCAATCTCTCCTTGCTGGCTCTGTGTATCTGCTGGCACTGCTGATACCTTTAAGTTTGTTATCCACCAAAACTCCAAGATCCTTTTCCAACAGGGAAGTTAAAAAAATTCCATCTCATGCACTCATAGTGCATCTATCGCTCACTAAAAATGCAGATATTTAAAGCCCCCTTAGCCTACTTCACATGGAGCAGTATTCTGAGTTCGTTTTCTGAGTGGCCCCTTGGCGTAATGAGAGCAAGATGCTAATGTATCGTTTTGCAAGCAGTAATACGCCTGAAACCGATAGGAAAATGTCCCACCACCCTGACTGCTCTCATGCGCATGGGCCTACCTTGATAAAAACACCAGTCTGTTTTCTTTATGGTTTTGCTGGAGACAGCAGGGAATTTTTTATCCATATATGTTATTTTTATATCCCTGTTCTACAAAACGGTGTTTCCTGCAAACAAAAAACACAAGAGATTATTGCCCCAATTCCATTCTTCAGCCACTTGTCACCGGGAACTGCACAGCCAATCAGATGTTATCTATTTTGTTTAGCATGGTGGTACCAACCAGTAGCCTTCTGAATAATCCATACAGGGAGATTTAGTTAGTGTGCTTGTGGATTTGGGTAAATCAAAGCGGCTAATCAGCGTAGCTATTAGATGCCATTAGTCACACAGAAAGTGACTCAAACTCAGTATTAATTGCTTGCGCACAATTGGGTTAGCATCACCGATCGAAGAGAGTGCTGTGGCTCTGCATAAATAGACACAATTGTGTTTTGCCCTTACTTTGGTACTTCTCAATTCATGGGAGTAAATAGGAGGTAATTACACCTTTGTTTAACATTTATATGTATCCAACTGTAATGAAAGAAGATGGGAAGATCTGGCAGAAAACACACCTGCATGTCTCCCCAGCTGCTCCAAATAAGCTTAGCATTTTTACATCCCCCACTAAGTATATCTATCCCCGTATAGATGGCTAAAATATCACCTACCCATTCTTCAGCCCCAGGTGCCAATATGTACCTGCAGTTTCTGGCATCCTAGCTGGCAGTGTGCTAAAATAACCAGATTTTGGAATAAAGTGTTTCTCTCCGGAGTATGTCAGAACCCAATAAAAATGGTTCGCAAACTATGTTTTCTGGGAATACCTGATTACTGGAACATTGCCCAACTAGTTTTCCTTAGAAAGATTCTATATACCCAGGCGAGCAATTGTTCTAGCATTGATGTCCTGATTCCTCCAAAACTTAAAATATGGAACACAAGGGACAACATAGTAACGTAGTAATGAGGTTGAATAAAGACATACGTCCATCAAGTCCAAATTTGCACCCTCCTTTAACGTACCTAAAGGTTCGCACACACAATCGATTTCCGAGTGAGGAACGACCCCCGAGCTGAGCAATTACCCGCAACGAACGCTGTTTCGGCCGAGAATAGTTCGTGTGTATGCGATGGTTGGGGGCCGTTCCTCGCTGGATCAATGAACGACCCCGACCGAACGCATACACATGGACGATTCTCGTTTGTGTGTGTAGTGCTCGGCCGTCAAGGGTCGTCCCTCGCTCGTAAATCGAGAGTGTGAGCGAGCCTTAAGAGGTGATCCAGTAGAAGGCAAAAAAAAACAGCTCGAAAGGGGGGGAAATTCTTCTGACTCAAATGGCAATCGGAAAGTATCCTGTACCAACCAGAAACTACAGTATATGTATTAATACCAGTAATTCTCAATATATATAGTATCACTGTACCAACCAGAACTACAGTATATGTATTAATACCAGTAATTCTCAATATTATATATATCCCTGTACCAACCAGAACTACAGTATATTATTAATACCAGTAATTCTCAATATGTTTAGTTTTAGAAACTTATCTAGATCACTTTAAAGCTATTCAGTGAAATTGCCATTACCACATCTGCTGGAAGACAGTTCCATGTTTCACTGCTCTCACGTAAGAAAAACCTTTCCTAACCTGAAGGTAAAACTTCTTTTCAACCTTTAGGGCTAGGGCACACTGCTGCGCTTTTTTGCATTTGCGCATGCGTTTGCGTTTTTTTCATATCATTGAAAACACGGCAACGCCACCAAAACGCGTGTTTTTGCGATTTCGTTCTGATTTTAAATCGCGTAAATCAATAGTTAATGAAAAAACGCATGCGCAAACGCAACAAAAGCGACATGAAATCGCGATGTATGCGGTGGCTGTGCCCTAAAGAATGTCAACGAGGTCTGAATGACTCTGATATGACCTATAGTGAACAATGACCAGAGAGTTATTGTATGACCCATAATAATTTTGATACGGTGTCATATCCCACGCAAACGTCGCTTCTCCAATGTAAAAAGCCCTAACTGTCTAATCTGCCTGCATAGTCAAGCCTCTCCATTCCATTATTAGTTTGCCCTTCTCTGAACTGCTTCCATTCCAAGATGTCCCTTTTGTATATGGGATTCCAAAACTGCACAGCATATTCCAAATGAGGCATCACACGGTGCCTTGTAAAGAGGGATATAATATTTTCTTTATCTATTCCGCTCTTTAACAAGACAATATCTTGCTAGCTTAGCCGTGGCTGTCTGGCATTATTTGCTACAGCTAAGTCTGTTATCTACCAGAACCCCCAAATCTTTTTCCATTACAGATTTCTTTGAAGTTTCCAAAGCTCTGCAAATTAGTGTCATCAGTATAGACAGAGACCTTTGCTCTCATAACCAGAGGCACTCCACTTAGAACTTTAGCCCACATAGATGTAGCTCCATTTACCACCACTCTCTGTTTGCGGTCCAATAACCAATTCTCTACCATGTACAAATGTTTTTTTTCTAGCCAACAGTCCTCAGTTTATACATTAGTCGCCTATGTGGCACAGTATCAAAAGCTTACCAAAGATACTACATTCTACTGCTATAGCAGAATCTAAATTTTACTCACTTCCTTAGGCTTATATAGGATGTGTTCCTAAGTTAGAAAAATTGGTCCCCCTGGTATAAATCTATTGGCTAAAAACACCATTGGGTTACGTATAGTGGTACTGGATCCCCCGGTATTAATTGCAATTACTACGGAAAATAGACAATTGTAAGCATAATCTTAACGAACGACATGGCGGATCTCTGAACGATCGACCATTTTGGCAGATAAAGCGCCTACACAACGGCCGATTATCGGGCAAACATTCTTTCGTACACATCGTGAGTTGCCGGTCAGGACCCGCGATAGCATGTGTGTACGAACCTCTAGACCCGACAGCACTATGAAAACTGTATATAACTGGATCTTTGCCTTGTTGAATAAGGAACACACTATCCCTTAATTGAATCACCTTAACACAGCAAATAAATATTTAGAATGTTTACATAAGTATTTTTGTTTTTTTCATTTTATTATTGTTGATAAAAAGTCCATATGGCAATCAATGATGTAACCTAAAGTCTATGAACAAATCAATGCTAAATACATTATATAGATTTATATGCGCCAACATCTTCTGTGGTGCTTTACATACATAATCATTACATTACATGGTAATAAGGTGAGACATAAGGTGATGTGAATCGGAAGGCTGATTACGTATATACTCGAGTATAAAACCGAGTTTTTCAGGTGAAAAATCAGCCTGAAAACTCGGACTCGGTTTATACTCGAGTCACTCACCTTGAAGATCAGCGTCCCTCCATTTGGCAGCAGCGTCCTCTCCATTCCGGCAGCCGCACGATCAGTCCGTGTACTGGCGCGCCGGCCGACGTCACTGCCGGCGCCAAGCCCGGCCACACAATTAGTTTGTCAGCCGGCGCGCCAGTACCTGGATGATCGTGCGGCGCGGATGGAGAGGACACTGCTGCCGGAAGGAGAGGAGCTGCTGCGCGGAATGGAGAGGAACTTACCAGCACACAGTCCAGGAAGCCCTTGGATGGAGGAGAGCCCACAGATCCTGGATGAAGAGAGCCCACAGGTACAAACTTAACTGGGTTTGAGGGTGAGGGTGGCATTCAAGATCTTTTGGAAACTAAAACTCCCAGCATGCTTTGTTAGCTGGGAGTTGTAGTTTCCAAACATCTTGCATGCTAAGTGAGGGTGGCATTCAAGATGTTTGGAAAACTACAACCCCAGAACAAAAGCATGCTGGAGTTGTAGTTTCCAAACATCTTGAATGCCACCCTCACTGGCCTCAAGATGTTTGGAAACTACAACTCCAGCTAATAAAGCATGCTGGAGTTGTAGTTTCCAAAACATCTGAATGCAAGTGAGGGTGGCATTCAAGATGTTTGGAAACTACAACTCCCAGCATGCTTTATTAGCTGGGAGTTGTAGTTTCCAAACACTTGAAGCCAAGTTTCTACCCTCGGTTTATACTCGAGTCAAAACTTTTATTAGATTTTTAGGTGAAATTGGGTACCTCGGTTTATACTCGGGTCGGTTTATACTCGAGTATATACGGTAGATTTGCAGTGGAGTTTGATTAGCTAGCCAGATAATATGCTTGCCTGAAGAGGTGGGTTTTGAGGCTGCGTTTTAAGATATTGGGGATGGGGAATGACAGAAGGAGGAATGAGTTCCAGAGCAGAGGGGCAGCACGGGCAAAGTAATATTTGCGAGAATGGGAGAGGTGGCAAGGTGAACGAGAGGAGAATATCGTTAGAGAGTGGAGGTTGCACTTGGACAGTATCTGTGGATCAGCTCTGAGATGTATGGAGGGGATGTATTGGATAGTGCAGTAGTCAGACGGGATATGATTAGGGCATGAACTAGGATTTTGGTAGCATCATGCAAGAGGAAGGGACGAATGCGAGAGATGTGTCTGAGTTGGAAAACGACAGGAGTTGACAAGGGGTTTGAAGGAAAGATTGGAATCTAGCATATTCCCGGGCAATGGACATGAGGAGATGAGGATATAGGTGTGTCATTAACATATAGTGAGACTAGAACAGATCATGAGGGTAGAAAATGACAAGTTCAGTCTTGTCCATGTTCAGTTTAAGGAAGCTAGAGTGACATGAAGGCAGAAATGGCATAAGGCAGTTGGGGACCTGGGATGCCAGTGTAGGGGAGACCTGGGGCAGAGATGTATATTTTGGTATCATAAGCATACAGGTGATACCGGAATCCAAAATAACTAATGAGTTGTACAAGGACATAGGTGGTAAACGGAGAAAGAAGAGGGCCAGTACAGAACCTTGCAGGACCCCCACAGGGAGGGGCGAAGGGGTGGAGCTAATTCCAGAGCGGAAGACATAAACGTCCTACTAGAGAGATAGGAAGACAGGCATCCAGGACACTGCACTTTATAGGCTAAGAAGGTCTGAAGATGTCGAGGGTGATTCAACAGTATCAAAAGCAGGAGGACCGATCAAGAAGAATTAGCCAATACATGTCTTTTTAATGAAAATATTGATGATAAAATTTATTTTCAATACTTTTCATGTTTGAGTACTAAAATAACTAAATTGGTTACAAAAAAAACAATATTTGAAAGGGGAACAACATATAAAAAAATCAAGAAAGAAAATCCTTAAAAGCGTATGTACACTGGGAATTTGTTTTTAAATTGCCCATTAGTGGAACCATATTCATCCCAACTATCACTGTACCATTTTTGTGTTGATCTGCACCCTTTTTTATTAGATATCCATCTGAAACTTATCACATTCTGATTTTTTTGTGGCAGTTTTGCTGTAGGTGGAAGGTTTGACAGTTGGTGTGTCTGTATACTATGCAGTATTGACAGTTAGTATGTGGGAAAATAGTCAGGTCAGTGGTCAGAGCCTGAGCAAAAAAAGTATTGTATTGAAGGCATGCAGCAACACACACACCTCAGAGTAAGTGCTAATTACATGTATTTATTTATAGATTAAGATAAGCAAGTAATTTTTCAGTACCGGTATCATACACTGTTTGAAACTGTTTCCGCCTCTGAGGCGTCCTCCTCAGAGGTTTTTGGCTGCTCAGAGCAGCCCTCCCACCCCCACCCCCTCTCTCCCGTTTTCTCTCTCCCTCCCCCTAGCATAAAACCCCTTTGGGGAATTGTAGGGCTTCCTCCCGCAGCCCCAACACTACTATATAATATGTGCAGAAACTCCTCCAATCTACTTACCTTACCTCTTTGCTACGGTGTTCTCCACTGCCGGCAGTCGCATCCGTGATTGGCTGCCTCACAGCCAATCACGGACACGGCTGCCGGTCCGGTCCCTCTTCAGTTCATGCAAGCAGAGGGCCGGGACAGTACGCCGGAGGAAAAGGTGAGTAATGATAGGAGGAATTTCTGCACATATTAATAGAGCGGTTGGGGCTGGGGGAGGAAGCCCTACAGTATACCAAAAGTTAAAAAAAGGGGTGCATGCCCTTTAAGGTCTTAAGTGTCACATTTTCTGGGGAAAGTCCTATCTATTCCATATTTTATGACAAATCTGTAAATTGATTGGTGGTTAATGGTTTCCCCTTTCAAGAGCACACACATCAGGTGTGTTTTAAGAAGTATTCGGCTGTTATGTGTTAAATTGGCTTTAATCATCCAAAATGTTGCCTGGGTGAATGATGCAGATGAAAATCTGACCCATGTTTCTCAAGACAGACTTTCTGCAGCTGTAAAATTCTGGGACACCACATGTTTTTTTATATAACCAACCTGTGTTCTGTAATATTTGACAGCCTCATTAATACCACACCAGTGACTGAATCCAGTTCCCTGTTTATTGTAATCAGCTGATCCCTTGTGTCTTATTTGCCGATTTCATCTCCACTCGCCTTGGACCAGTTTCTGAAAAATCTGGTGGCAAAAAAAAAAAAAGAGACAAAAAACACAATATTGACCCTGTATTTGTAATATACCTCTTGTGTTAAAGTACAAGAAATAATGTTGATTCAGAATTTTTTTTTAATCCATTAAGAAAGTATAGGGCAGTTTGGGAATATTACATTATGTTTTTACCCAAAAAATATCTACTCACAGGATGTGCAGCTCCAAGATGGGAATGGCAATGCCCTCTGCCTGTGCACAGATAGGGGAGATTTCAATCCACATACACCTCTCAAAATAACCTTGGTTCCATCAAATCTGTGGAAAACAACAAGAGTATAAACCCTTTCTATGGCCAAACCCACAGTAACCCATAATTTACTAAACTCTCAAACATATAGTGCAATAAGGTGCAGCCAGGGAAGGTTTGTGTATACAGGTTAAAGTTACCACTCCCTAAAGGAGTTCACACTGGATAGGGGCAACTTGCCAGAGTCCCTAAGGTGTACACTTTGGGGGATCTACCACCAACCACAATAACTCAGGAAGAAGAAAAGTGAAATACTTTAGTGAAAAAGAAAGTGAATACTTAAAATATTTATTCATGCAAACCACAAACAATATTTGTGACTCACCTCTACTTGTCAAACACGATAAGTCTACCCTCTACCGTGGTGCAGGCCTTTTTGCCACTGCTATCCTATGAAGCCTTGAATTATACTTGAGAACAGTCCATGCTGGACCGAAACGTGTCGACATTTGTTTGAATAAATAAGTCTATTTGCAAATCCTAGGAGTGCTCCTTCATCCTATATCTGCCGAAGTTTGTTCTCTGTATTCGATGTTGGATGCAGCACCCGGGCATAGTTCTGATGGGTTACGTGAGTGCTACTTGAACCTATCTATTTATATATATATATATATATATATATATATACAAGGTGGTACAACCACCTTGCCTTGTATCTGTTGTATTCAATTAGATCAACTGGACTTGAAATGTAGTTCTTGAAGACGTTTCGCTAGTCATCCGACTGGCTTTCTCAATTCAGAATGACTTGTACAAGAATCTTGTGGCTATTATGTACCCTGGAAATCCCAATTAGCATATCACAGCCAGGTGTTAAGGGTGTGATTAGATAGTGGCTAAGAGGTGTTATAGGAACGCCCAGAGTAAGGTGTTAAAACAGCATTGTACATGGCAGACAGTTGGTGTCGAACCCCCCACCCTATTTAGGTTGGTTTCTTTATTTTCACATAAATGGCCTCCTTACACCCTCTTGAACCAGTACGTTCCTTCGCCAGTATGTAACATTACAATCTTCAAAGGTATGTCCTTTATCCTTAAGATGCAGGTACACGGCTGAGTCCTGACCCGAGGAATTGGTCTTCTGTGCTGGGCCATACCCTGCAACCAGAGCCGAGAACATCCCCACTAGCACAGAGGCGAAGGCTAAAGAAATGAAACATCTCAGAGGAGCCCTTAAAACTTGTGGATATCCAGACTGGGCCTTTGTCAAAAGAAGTAGAAGGAAAGAAAAGAACACGAATACCAACAGTGAAGGGGAAAAGCAAGCAGGAGGAAGACATGGTCATCCCATATGTAGCAGGGGTCTCTGAGAAAGTAAGAAGAATTTCAAAAAACATCGTATCCCTGTCTGCTTTAAACCGAACAACACACTGAGGCAGCAATTGGTACATCCGAAAGACCCAATACCAAACACAAGAAAAAGCGACATCATATATGCAGTGCAGTGCAGTGAAGAATGCTCTGATTTGTATGTGGGGGAGACCAAAAGCAACTGCATCAACGTATGGCCCAGCCAGAAGAGCCAATTCCTCGGGTCAGGAAACACTTACTCTGGGCGTTCCTATAACACCTCTTAGCCACTATCTAATCACACCCTTAACACCTGGCTGTGATATGCTAATTGGGATTTTCCAGGGTACATAATAGCCACAGATTCTTGTACAAGTCATTCTGAATTGAGAAAGCCAGTCGGATGACTAGCGAAACGTCTTCAAGAACTACATTTCAAGTCCAGTTGATCTAATTGAATACAACAGATATACCATGACCTGGATGAATGAGAACCTTCACAAGCACACCTTGCCTTGTCATTTTTTAAAGCACCTAGGACCATATTTATAAAGGCAAGGTGTCACTTTTAGCGATACCATGCCTTTAACATTCGCTATCATGTAAATCTACGATAGCGGCCGTAAATGTACGATCGCAGATTTAAGAGCCACCATAGAATACCATTGCGGTAGTTTACTACCGCATGGTATTCTAAAATAAAGCAGTTGTACATTTATGACCACTTGCTGTAAAAGTACGATTTGCTGTAAATGTATGTCCTCGATCGTACAATAACGAAAACCTACTGTATACCGCAGGTTTTTAAATATGGCCTTTAGTGATATCTTGAAGCTACCTTTAAAAATATCTAGATTATAACGTATTACATTCATTCTTTAATCCTACTTTTATATAATGAAGTTTGTTTCTATCCTGTGTGGATTTTTTGGTGTCTAAGAAGTACACATTTTTGAGAAAAAGATCTGCCACATTCTGTACACAAAAAAGGTTTTTCTCCTGTGTGAATTCTTTGGTGTCTGAGAAGTACACTTTTGTCAGAAAAGCTTTTCCCACATTCTAAACACATAAAAGGTTTTTCCCCTGTATGAGTTTTCTGGTGCCCTTGAAGGTTGCTTTTCCGTGAGAATCTTTTCCCACATTCTGTACAAATAAATGGTTTCTCTCCTGTATGACTCATCTGGTGGGTCTGCAGATGAACCTTAAGGGAAAAGCTTTTTCCACATACTGTACACATGAAAGGTTTCTCTCCTGTGTGAATTTTCCAGTGCCTGGCAAGCTTGTTGTTTTCAGAAAAGCTTTTCCCACATTCTGTACACATGAATGGTTTCTCTCCTGTGTGGGTCACCAGATGACTCTGAAGACTAATCTTGTGAAAAAAACTTTTGCCACAAGTAGAACATGAGAATGGCTTCACCCCTGAGTGGATTTTTTGATGACTTTGCAGGTTGCACTTAAGAGAGAAATGTTTTCCACAGTCTGAACACGTGAAAGGTTTATCACCTGTGTGAGTTTTCTGGTGTATTTGAAGGTAAAGCTTGCGTGAGAAACTTTTTCCACATTCTGCACACACAAAAGGTTTCTCCCCAGTGTGAATCATCTGATGATTGAGAAGGCTACATTTGTGAGAAAAGCTTTTCCCACATAATACGCAGGAAAAAGTTTTTGCACCTGTATGAATTTTCTGGTGACTGTACAGATGGCTTTTTTGAGAGAAGTATTTCCCGCACACTGTGCACATAAAAGGCTTTTCACCTGTATGTATAGTTTGGTGTTTGACCAGGGTTATCTTTTGAGAAAAGCTTTTCCCACATTCAGGGCATGTGAAAGGTTTTTCACCAGTGTGAATTTTCTGGTGTCTAAGAAGATTGGTCTTTTGAGAGAAGCATTTGCCACATTCTGAACACAGGAATGGTTTCTCTGCTGTGGGAACAGGCTGGTTATTGTAAAGATGGCAGAGATGCGTAAGAAGACCACTACTCATTGAGAAGCATTTCCCACACTTACTACAGATAAATCCTGGTGTTTTATAGTTTGCAGAGTAGTCATCATATTTTGCATCTCCCTCCTTGACTACATCAAATGAGTCAGAACACTTTGGCACTTGCAAGCATTGAATGTTTAACTGTGTCCTAAATATTTCATTGTAGCTATTTATGTCCTCATCTGAATAATTATCTGGGGAAAAAAAAAAAGTTAATATCTAGGCAACAGTCACAGATAACTGATTAAACAACAAGCAAAATCCTAGTAAGGAACCAACACTGGTCTGCAAACAAATAACCACACATTCAACAATTAAATAAAGGTGATATGAAATGCCTTTAATAGCAATTTTTTTTTGTACATCTGCCCCCTATTTCTTCAGAAATCGATGCTTCATCTTACATTTCAGCTGCTATTCAAGTGCCCTATTATCATAAATTCTTCTGCTGTGTGCAATTTTGCTGTCATGCAAAGTCCATTTAAGCAGCACTCGTCTCTTTGGGGTAAACCGGTGCATGCTCCGTTCATCCACCTACTGTACTTCATCCAAAAGCCACAGGGCGAGCAGCACTCACTAAAATATCCACTTTATTAGTTTTAAAACATATTACATTTTCTGAGACAGCATATGGCTTTCTTTGTACTATATCAGAACCATTTGCAATGTTTCTGATCAATGTGATCCAAAACATTTCAAATGGTTCTAATATAGCTCAAAGAAAGATGAATGTTGTGGCAGAAAATGCAATATGTTTTAAAACTAATAAAGTGGATATTTTAATTTTAATGGTCGTAATGTCACGTTTGACACCTGCGACCAGGAAGAAACACCCGGTAGAGTGGCAAGGGACCGGGTCAGGTAGGTCCCTTCAGAGGCATCTTTGGCAATTATACATAAAGCGAAAATGGGGTTTGGGGGGGTGTGTGCTCTACCTAATTTTTTTTTTTTTAATGCTGGGCATGTCCATGCTGGGCATGTCCTTTAAAGGTGCACATAACTTACCTGCATGCAATGTTCCTGCGAAGTTCCCTGAACCAGATTTCTCGATCCACTATGTAACCTCATTACTGCTGTACCGTCAATCTGAAAGTGTATCCCGGCCAGGGAATATTGCAGGTAGGAACTGCTGGACTGGAATATGTTAAAGCCGATTACACGTTCATCAGAATGAATGTCTAATAGGTTTTAATGTCTATTAGACATTTAATGGCCAGCATTAGACACTTAATGATGTCAAAAGGAGCCCCCACACACTTTAGATTCTTGGCCAAATTGATCATTAATCATCCAACAATTATCTAACAGGTGTAAACAGCTTAAAAGGACACTAAAGTAAAAAAAATGACTTGCCTTTATGCTTTTCTATATTTTTAGTGGTCAGGAACTTGATCCCTTTTTGCTGTCAGTGCTCCCTGTCACTAGATCTCCTCACGTCCTATTCAGCCCACTTGGTTTGTTTAGGTACAGTGCTACATTGAGACTTAAGTAACACAGACAGCAGCTAACTGCAAGATTGGGTTTATCTGCACAGAGAAACAGATAATGCTTATTCCTTTTCCTGGTCTTAATGCTGAATTAATTAGCCATGCAGTGATAGAGAAATAAGCTTTACTTTTATAGAATGGATTGTTTCTACATGTATTGTGCCAGGGGAGGGGCTGTGCCCAGCCCTCTTTAAAAATTAAAACTTCCAGAGCTTAAAAAACAAGGGATAGGAAGGTCAGAGAAGAAAAAAAAGCATATTTAAGAATTACAGTGTGATTAGTTAAAAAATGATTTGCCCCAGTTTACATGTTCTTTAGGATGCATACACTCACACTCACACAAAAAAAAGTAAATACTGTACTTTAGGTTATGGATGAAGTTCTGGATACTTACCACCATCAGTAAATGAACCTGTTGAGCTTTCTTCTGGGTCCTGATAATGCTCAGTGTCTGAATCTTCTTCCTTTATTTTTATCTGTATTATTTCTGGTTCTGTTTCTTGCAAACCTAACAATAAGGAACATGTGGGCAATTGTTAAAATTTGATGTGTAGTGTATCGCTAGTTGTGCTCCTAAGAAGTCATTTCCTAATTGATAAACATTGTGAGGAGTACAAATCAATGCACCATTGTGTCATTCCATCTTTAGCATATTTTATTTGAAATCAGTTCAGTGCAAATCAAAGTGATACAGGCATACAACAGAAGGACTGTGTGAACACTCCTAAAGGTGCCCATACAGATGCGACTTTGGTCACAAATTCACACTCAAATTTCATAGAAATCTGATTGTGAATTGAACAATGCATCAAGACAGTAACGATCGTTTCATATATACTTCATTCAGAACGATCAATTGCTCTGTTGATAATAGTGTATGGCCAGCATAAGTTACTAGTCTTGCCTATACACCATGGCTTACTCTCTTAACGACTTGAACTGGGATTCAGATGTGGCGGAGGTCTTCTCGGGTAGCGAGAACTCTGAGGTGTCAGAAAACGGGGACAGCAGTAAATCCAAATGTAAAATATATAAAAAACTGATATTGTCACAACTACGGTTGAAATGGGAGATAGCCAGTTTGGATAATTATTCCAAAAGCAATATGGTTCCTAGGGGCTTAAGAGTGTATGTAAACCCAGGTCAAAACCTAATCAAGGGAGATAAAGGGGATTTACACGTGTTAGCAAGTGAGGAGCCTATTATGACCATCATGCTCTGTTGCCCTTCCACCCAGCTTTTTGTGTTTTGTTTAGTGATGTGATGTAATGTACTATACAGGGGGGTTCCCGTGTTTAGAAATGTGATTTTAATATGTGTGCATGACACGCTTCAGAGCCAATAAAGGTACTTTGCATTGATCTTTGAACCTTGTCAGACGTTTATTAGAATAATGGTGATTGTGCCTACACTACAGGGCCTTTGTTGTTGTTCTCTGGGCATCCACCAGGCGTCTTTTGCTTGGGGGTGTTGGGAGTCAGTATAAAATCTAGGCTATGTTTGCCCTGGAGGCACCCTTATATCTAAGGATTCACCTATAACAGTATTGATGAGGGAGGAGCACTCTACTGCAATTTTTTATAGATTTACCTGGTAGGAGGGTTTTTTTTTTCTGGTATATGTTGCAGACCCCTATACGTCATTTGACTATTTTGGCTCTGAGACTAGTCTTGCATATACACCATGGCTTACTCTCTTAACGACTTGAACTGGGATTCAGATGTGGCGGAGGTCTTCTCGGGTAGCGAGAACTCTGAGGTGTCAGAAAACGGGGACAGCAATAAATCCAAATGTAAAATATACAAGAAACGGATATTGTCACAACTACGGTTGAAATGGGAGATAGCCAGCCTGGATAATTATTCCAAAAGCAATATGGTTCCCAGGGGTTTAAGAGTATGTAAACCCAGGTCAAAACCTAATCAAGGGAGATAAAGGGGATTTTGTTAAAGAATGGGAAGAAGCTTTAGCGGAATGTTCCATGAAGCTGGTAAAGATGGTGTTGAAACGAAGTCAAGTTTTATTGGAGGATGTATCGAGTAAGATAGGAGAACTGCAGAAGGAACTGGAAGATTTGAAAGAGGATAGTGAGTTTATAAAATTTAATGAGCTTTTGAAGAAAGATGTAGATAAAATACAGCAAGAGATAAAAGAAAGGAAGAAAAAGAAGTTTTCGCGTGATTGTTTAGATTACAAACAAGGGAAGGTGTTTTCTAATAAACTCTTAAGTTCCTCTAGGAATGATTCTATGAAGGAAGGATCCCCTTTAGGAGAAGGAGGGTCAGGAGAGGGCCCAGGAAAAAACAAAAAATCTCCACTAAAGCTCCGAGATCGGAAGAAGTGGGGCTATCAAAACAGAACGAAATAAAAGAAGTTAGTGACACATTACAAGTGGTCAATTTAACAGGGGAAAATTTGGAGGATAATGTGGTTCGAGTACTGTCCAGAGGTTTGTCTTTTACTCCTACAAGTAAGATTGATAAATTCGAATTAATTAAAGATATCCATTTGTTTGCGAGAAAATGTATTCTGGCGAAGATATTTGATGGCAAAGAGAGGGAGGTAGAGTTGACCAGACAGGATTTGGCAACTCTTGAAATACTGAGGGAGTTGGGGACTGATGAGTGTGAGGATAACACCTCAACATCTGATCCCGACCCCATCAGATATTCTACCCTAAAAAATAAATCGATGTGGTTTCCCTCGATTCAGGGTTTCCCTAATGTCTCAAGTTTTGTCACCAATGTGGTGGGGGATATAGAGAGATTGGGGGAACCTATGTTATTGAGAAATAATTTAACTAAAAAAGAAAGAAAGGCCATTGAATATGTTAGATCCAGAAAAGATTGGATAGTTAGAAATGCCGACAAGGGGGGGAATGTGGTCGTTATGACCAAAGATATGTATTACAAGGAGGTAATGCATCAGTTAAGGGATAAATCTCAATATGAAAAACTATCACATAACCCACTGCCAGCATTGCAGACCCAATTATTAAAAATTCTGGATAAAGGGGTACAGGACAGAGTTCTGGACAAAAAAGTACGGGACTTCTTATATAACATGACCCCTAGGTGTCCCACATTTTATACTATTCCCAAGGTACATAAGAGTGTTTCCAGGCCTCCGGGTAGGCCTATTGTGTCAGGAATGGATGGGCCTACTGAAAGAGTAAGTCAATATGTAGACCAAGTGTTGCGTCCTTTTCTGTACTCTTTATCATCATATGTACAGGATACAGGGGACGTATTACGTCAACTGGAAGGTATAGTGGTAGATGAGGATGTGCTTCTGGTCACGCTAGATGTGGAGAGTTTATACTCATCTATCCCTCACGGGGTAGGCCTGGAGGCTTGTGAACACTTTTTAAAGTCTAGGGGAAACCAGCATGATGCTCATAGTAATTTTACAATAAAGTTGTTAAGGTTCATACTGGAAAACAATGTATTCTTATTTGATGGGTGGCACTATAGGCAACTCAGGGGTACAGCAATGGGGGCGACCTGCACCCCGACCTATGCATGTCTCCATTTGGGAAGGTGGGAACAAACTACAGTGTTGGAGGTTATGGATGAAGGTAGCTGGGGGAGTAATGTCCTCTTATGGCTTAGGTATGTAGATGATATACGGATGCTTTGGAAGGGGAGTGTGGTAGAATTACAAAAGTTTGTGGACAGCCTTAATGACAATGAGAGTAACATTAAGTTGACTTTGGATTGGAGTCCGGAAAGGATTAGCTTTCTGGATATTGATATATGTAAGAAAGCAGGGAAACTAATAACTAAGGGTTATAGAAAGACTACATCTGTGAATGCGGTCTTGCATGCGGACAGCCACCATCCCCCCAACCAAATAAAAGCCATCCCAGTGGGTGAATTTTTGAGACTGCGTAGAAATTGTAGTCTTGACCGTGATTTCTTGAATCAGGCGGAGGAAATGTGTGAGAGATTTAGGGAAAGAGGGTACTCGAACTCTATTATCAGGAAAGGATTTAGGAGAGCTTGGCACACCCCCAGAGAAGGATTGTTGGTACACCATAATAAAATCACAAATAACTCTAAGTTAAGAGTGAATACAAGATATAACCAACAGTGGCAGGATATACGAGGTATCTTAAATAAACACTGGCATTGGCTGGCAAATGATAGAGTATTGAGAACAAAAGTGGGACATCACCCCAGTATGACTGCTAAAAGGGCGAAGAGCCTTAAAGATAGTCTGAGCCCCAGCCACTATGTGCGTAACAACAATACATTGGAAAAATGGCTGGGAGTTAGTGTTCAAGGTAAAGATAAAGCTAAAAATGTGTACAGAGCATGTGGGAAATGCAGTATGTGCACCTACATGCTAAATACAGAATCAATAATGCTGCCAAATGGAAAAATGTGGTTAGTGTAATGAACTGTCAAACATGGGGGGTCATTTATCTAGCTATCTGTCACTGTGGAGCCAAATATGTAGGAAAAACAATTAGAAAATTGACCATTAGGGTAGGAGAGCATATCAGAGCATGTGCCAAGGGCCAAATTCTGCGCAGTTCTATTGCGAAACATGTATATGAGAAACATCAGGGAAACTTCAAAGGGTTAAAATTTGTGGGAATTGAGATCGTCCGAATGGGGGAAAGAGGAGGTAATATAAATAAAAGGCTGCTTCAGGTGGAAACCAAATGGATAATGAAGTTAAAAACACTGACCCCACTGGGACTAAATGATGATATACAGTTCTCATGTTTTTTGTAAATTGAGGATAAAAGGGAATGGGGAGAGTAAGCCATGGTGTAACAAGTTATTGTATTGTATTAATGGGAACATGATTATGCTATGGTATAACTTTGAGGATGGTATCTCTTTAAGAAATGGATATATAAGGAGGTACTGGACGTGTGACGTGATACCCTGACGAAGCGTCCGGAAAGGGCGCGAAACGCGCGTCGGTGTTCCGTGCTGGGTGGAAGGGCTAACGGTACAGAGGAGCTTGCTACAAGTAATGCCGGAGACCAGTGTGTTGATGTGAACCAGCATGCAGGTCGTGAGTATGAGGTGGATTGCACTAAGTACACCATGTGGAAATAATGTTTAAAACGGGCGGGATAACATGTTAATGGAGGTGGGACGGGTGAAGATCAAATGTTTGTGTCAAGCTGGAAGCGTCATGAGAGGACACAGGGGAGCGGTTTAAGACCTGATACCTGCACTGAGTTTAAGTGTTTGGGACAGGCGAAGGTGTGCCAGGTACCTAGTGCTAAAGGTGGCAGACTTACCGTATCTGTCGAAATAACAGTAGTGATTTTTGTGTTGAAGCGTAAGTCCCGATACCCCTCCTGAGCCAATAAAGGTACTTTGCATCGATCTTTGAACCTTGTCAGACGTTTATTAGAATAATGGTGATCGTGCCTATACTACAGGGCCTTTGTTGTTGTTCTCTGGGCATCCACCAGGCGTCTTTTGCTTGGGGGTGTTGGGAGTCAGTATAAAATCCAGCATAAGTTACAAGGACACACAATACACAAGCCTGGTCAATATCCATAGTGATGCACCATGGACAAGGACACCCCTGATTACTGCATATGTTATGTGGGGAACCTGTTTATGTGAACTCTCTGCTTTGTGCCTGACCACCAGAGTAACACACTGTGTGCCATGCTACGCATAATCATTTCATAAAGCAGTGATCTGGTACAAATTGGTGGCAGCAGTGCTGGTAATACCATTTATTCTCCCTGTTTTCTTTGCATGTTTGTTTTAAGCTATAGAGACTGCTACTGATTGATTTAAATACTCCTGTCCTTGTACCTGCAGATGAAATGCCCCAATTAGACTCAGTAGCTCTACCAGGCCCAATTGCCAAACCTATTTTTAAACCTGATCCATTTAATAGGGTAACTAGGGAGTGGACTGATTGGCTAGAACAATTTGAATTTAGAGAAACCAATTAATGGTTGGGATGAAGGTGCTCGCTTGCAAGTCCTTAGCCTTTTGCTTAGTGGTAAAGCCAGGCAGCAAGGATTTACCGTAATACTGAAATAAAAAGAAGTTATCAGTTATTAAAAATTGCTCTGAAGCAATTTTTTTTCAATTAGATCTGTATAAAAGAGTATATAAAGGATAAATCCATTTCTTTAGGTAACCAGGGAATAAGAAATATTTGTTTATATGTTAGATTATTAGGGCAATGCAATTATAACATGACGCTGTGAGGTACCTTCTGTTATAATATATGAGGTACCATCACTACTTGCCATGGTGAATACTAATAAGTATTAACCTAGCATGTTTAGTTTCAACCACACAGTGTGGCAGGATTGCCTGGGTCTACTCTCAGACCTGCAGGATTATCCTATTTGATTTCTCTGGAAGCTGCTGACTGTCTGAGTAACAGTTTAAAATATACCTGTGTAAAGATTCTATATCCACTATATCCACACATAGCAAAACATTTTTGCTATACAAGTAGCCCACTGGCAGAGTGTGCCTGTGTGTGGAAATTATTTGTGTGTATGTTTGGCTATGTGTGGATCCAGTGGATATAAAAATTCTACACACCCTACAAAATGGCAGGATTTTTTTTAATAATAAAGAAGGAAGGCAAGAAGTTAAAAAAAAAATCACAAATAAAAAAAGAAAGGCAAATCCTGTCAGAACTTGTTCTACCTTTCTTGTAAAATTAGCAGGTATACAAAAAATTGAAAAACAAATCACAAACAGTTTTGTGAAAAGAGAAATCTTAGAAATTCTAGTTGCATTGTTGTGCATAGTTTTACTGAATTGGTATCCTGTTTTAGTTGCACAACACCAAACATTTTGGAAGAGACATTATGACACCATTACGAATGATATTAAAGAATTGGCACAGACATTTAGACGTGTGTGTGTAGGGGGGCTATTTATGTGGGTATGCAAATAGTCTTTATAAATATTAATACTGGAGATAATTACTTGGCTTGTATGTGCATTACTGAACTGTATTCAGCATTCTTATTACACTTGCAGAATGCCAAATATTTTTATTCTAACATGCACTCTTTAAAGGGAATGTCCAGCCTAAAAATAAGTTGCCTTTAAAATGCTTATTACCCCCCCCACCCCCCAAACCTCACTTTGCAAGGTTCATATAATTCAAAGATCCCCCACAACTTACTTACCTGACCCGGTCCCTTGCTGCTTCTAATCCGCAGCTGGTGCTAACAGCCACTTCACTTCCTGATTGCTGTAAGTTAAGGCACGAAGTGACGTCACGCCCAATTGCCTGACAGCAGCGACCAGGAAGTGAAGCCTGACTCCTGTTTTTGTAGGGGGCAGCACCTAGACGGCGAGGAACCAGGTCAGGTAAGTTATGTATTTATGCTAGTACGTGTGGGGGGTTATGTGGGTATGTTACAGTCTTTATAGAAATTATTCCTGGAGATAATTATTTGGGCTTGGGTTTGGAGTTGCACAACCTTAATAGGAGGTTGAGTGTGGTTTAGAAATACAACAGTTTTTAAAGGGCATGTCCACCCCCAAAACTAACCGCATGGTTTAAATTCTAAAAAGTCCCCAGAAACTTACTTACCAGACCAAGTTCCCTCAGCTAAATCAATAGCCGGCAGCCATATCTGTGGTAGGCTGACGTTCGAGCCCCTAATGTAACTCCATTCCCAGAAGTTGCATTAGAGGCTGAAGCCGAGGGAACCTGGTCAGGTATGTAAGTTTCTGGGGTCTTTTTTTTTAGAATTTAACCATGTGGTTAGGGTTGAGAGGGGGATACCTACACTACAGAAATTTTTAATTTTAGGGTGGACATACCCTTTAAAGCATAATGAGACTATTCTCAGTTTGGGTTAGTGTGCATGGGGTTATGAGGATATATATATATGTAAATAAGGAACGGAGACCTCTGGGTAATTTTCATGGTAGCACTTTGGAAATGTCACACCTTCTAAAAGGCTTTAACAGCATTTTACAAGAGGGCCAGCTACATTTTTTGCTTTAATGTCTTATACTTTCCCTAGTTTGGATTAGTGTGCATGAAAGGTAATGTGGACAATCCCAACAGAGAGGACTTTCAGCAGCACTGAAACTGTTGCACTTTGCAGGGAGGGGGAGGTGAAGTAAAAACTAACATACCAGGTCGATAGTTATCCTTTTAGTGAAGATAAATGCAAATCAGCACAGTCCCATACTTGTTATAAAATAAAACTCTCACCTGTAAAGGCATAATTTCCTAGTATTAATCTCAACCATTTTCTTTCTAGAGGTCCCCTAAACATAGCAAACATAGCAGATCTTACAGGATTTTCCCAGCCAAAGGTATAGTCATTTCTCTATCACAGTAACATAGTAATTGAGGTTGAATAAAGACACACATCCATCATGTCCAACCTTTTCACCCTCCTTTTTAACCCTACCTAACAGTTGATCCAGAGGAAGGCCAAAATAAAAACCAAGCTAAAAAATTCCTTTACCGACTCCAAATGGCAATCAGAAAGTATCCCTGGATCAACCAGAACAGCAGTATATGTATTAATCACAAAGCTTGGGGTCACATGTTTTCTCACAGTCAAACTAAACATTTTAAATGAAGAGACCAGGACACATAACACTTAACTCTGAGTTTCTCATATATAAATCCATTGCTCTGCTGTCTGTCTGTCCTGTTCTATCTAATCAATATATGTCTGTCTGCCTCTATCTAATATCTGTCTGTCTGATAGATGTCGGATAGACAGATAGGTGCTAGATAGATGATAGAGAGACAGATGGACAGATATGGGAAATGGGGGGGTTTAGAACGTGTGACAGTTAACAGCCCAGAGGGTTTGTCACAATCTGGTGTAGGGAGGTAGGTGTGGTGTTTGCTATTACATTCCCTCTTTAAATAAAAGGGATGTGGTAGGTTATAATGGATAATGCACCCCCTGCTGTAAATTAAAGGGATAATAGAAGTACCTCGGAGTTATACTGTAATATACTTATAATTTACAGAAGGGGTGCATTATCCACTGTATATACACTAGTTATACCTCATTTCTGCACTTGTTATATCCCTTTTCCTATAAACTTACAAATTGTTTTAAATATAGGAAGGATATATACTGTAAACTTACATGGACAGGGACCACTTTCCTATTGTATCAATACATATGGCTGTAAAAGAACTTTGGCACACTCTGCTGCATGACATTGTATTATATGGACTACCCTTGTATATAACATGTATCCATTCCTCATATATATCTATGTAATTATACAGTGCCACGGAAGATGTTGGTGCTATATAAATTCAAAAAAAATAAAATAAATAATAGAAGTGGTTAACTTGTCTGTGCAGTTAACGAGCCATAGCCTAAGCTGGAACATTAATAATACAAACATCATTGAAAGAAGCCCATAAAATAATAGACAAGGCCATCTACCTTACATACAGGAAAGAGCAAGAACTGTTTACGCATTGTTGGTCTGTGGGGCCCCGAGGTGTGTAAGGATTGGTACAGCTAAATAATTTTGTCAAACAGACTGACCAATAAATATATATATATATTTTCCTTTTAAATCCCCTCATTTGAAGAAAGGTTTATTATAATAAAATTAAACTTAACAGATACAGGCACCAATAATAAATTAATACAATGTACAGTAAGTCTGAAAAGCTGCACAATAAAGTAAGACCTGAAATTGTTGACTGTTACTTGTATCCTAGTTATATGCTGTAATAAATAGAATACAGAATGTTAAAGAGGGATATTTGAAAGGGGAACAACATATAAAAGAAATCAAGAAAAGAAAATCCTTAAAAGCGTATGTACACTGGGAAATTTGTTTTTTTAAATTGCCCATTAGTGGAAACCATTATTCATCCCAACTATCACTGTACCATTTTTGTGTTGATCTGCACCCTTTTTTATTAGATATCCAATCTGAAACTTATCACATTTCTGATTTTTTTGTAAGCAGTTTTGCTGTAGGTGGAATGGTTTGACAGTTGGTGTGCTGTATACTGTATGCAGTATTGACAGTTAGTATGTGGGAAAATAGTCAGGTCAGTGGTCAGAGCCTGAGCAAAAAAAGTATTGTATTGAAGGCATGCAGCAACACACACACCTCAGAGTAAGTGCTAATTACATGTATTTATTTATAGATTAAGATGAAGCAAAGTAATTTTTTCAGTACCGGTATACATACACTGTTTGAAACTGTTTCCGCCTCTGAGGCGTCCTCTCAGAGGTTTTTGGCTTGCTCAGAGCAGCCCTCCCACCCCCACCCCCTCTCTCCCGTTTTCCTCTCCCTCCCCCTAGCATAAAACCCCTTTGGGGAATTGTAGGGCTTCCTCCCGCAGCCCCAACTACTATATTAATATGTGCAGAAACTCCTCCAATCATTACTTACCTTACCTCTTTGCTACGGTGTTCTCCACTGCCGGCAGTCGCATCCGTGATTGGCTGCCTCACAGCCAATCACGGACACGGCTGCCGGTCCGGTCCCCTGCTTGCAGTTTCATGCAAGCAGAGGGCCGGGACAGTACGCCGGAGGAAAGAGGTGAGTAATGATAGGAGGAATTTCTGCACATATTAATAGAGCGGTTGGGGCTGGGGGAGGAAGCCCTACAGTATACCAAAAGTTAAAAAAAGGGGTGGACATGCCCTTTAAGGTCTTAAGTGTCACATGTTTCTGGGGATAAGTCCTATCTATTCCATATTTTATGACAAATCTGTAAATTGATTGGTGGTTAATGGTTTGCCCCTTTCAAGAGCACACAATCAGGTGTGTTTTAAGAAGTATTCGGCTGTTTATGTGTTAAATTGGCTTTAATCATCCAAAATGTTGGCCTGGGTGAATGATGCAGATGAAAATACTGACCCATGTGTCTCTAAGACAGACTTTTCTGCAGCTGTAAAATTCTGGGACACACGATGTTTTTTTATTAACCAACCTGTGTTCTGTAATATTTGACAGCCTCATTAAATACACACCAGTGACTGAATCCAGTTCCCTGTTTATTGTAATCAGCTGATCCCTTGTGTCTTTATTTGCCGATTTCATCTCCACTCGCCTTGGACCAGTTTCTGAAAAATCTGGTGGCAAAAAAAAAAAAAAAGACAAAAAACACAATATTGACCCTGTATTTGTAATATACCTCTTGTGTTAAAGTACAAGAAATAAATGTTGAATTCAGAATTTTTTTTTAATCCATTAGAGAAAGTAATAGGGCAGTTTGGGAATATTACATTATGTTTTACCCAAATAAATATCTACTCACAGGATAAGTGCAGCTCCAAGATGGGAATGAGCAATGCTCCTCTGCCTGTGCACAGATAGGGGAGATTTCAATCCACATACACCTCATTTCAAAATAACCTTGGATCCATCAGATCTGTGGAAAACAACAAGAGTATAAACCCTTTCTATGGGCCAAACCCACAGTAACCCATAATTTACTAAACTCAAACATTAATAGTGCAATAAGGTGCAGCCAGGGAAGGTTTGTGTATACAGGTTAAAGTTACCACTCCCCTAAAGGAGTTTCACACTGGATAGGGGCAACTTGCCAGAGTCTCTAAGGTGTACACTTTGGGGGATCTACCACCAGACCACAATAACTCAGGAAGAATGAAAAGTGAAATACTTTAGTGAAAAAGAAAGTGGAATACTTAAAATATTTATTCATGCAAACCACAATACAATATTTGACATCACCCTCCTACTGCCTTAAACAGTAGGATCTACCCTGCAGGTCCCACTGCTTCTGAAGTTGAATTTTCTGAGGAAAAAAAACAACCACTATACAAAAATGTTGGATTTGTTATATTCTTTCACTTTCTACAGCAGGTTTACCACCCCGTTGTCCCCCCTGCTAAAGGATTTAGCCCGTCCCCCAAAAAAGTTGCGCTTCACCCCCTCCTGCAGAATTACCACCTCTCACATACAAATAGCTGTTCTGTTAGCAGCCCTGCAGCAGGATTGGCCCCCATACAACAGCTGCCCTGTTACCCCCTTGCTGCAGCATAATATTCACTGTTACCCCACCCCCTGCAGTATAGTATTCACTGTTACCCCCACCCCCTGCAGCATAATATTCACTGTTACCACCACCCCTGCAGCATAGTATTCACCGTTACCCCACCCCCTGCAGTATAGTATTCACCCTTACCCCACCCCCTGCAGCATAGTATTCACCCTTACCCCACCCCTGCAGCATAGTATTCACCATTACCCCACCCCCTGCAGCATAGTATTCAACGTTACCCCACCCCCTGCAGTATAGTATTCACTGTTACCCCACCCCCTGCAGCATAGTATTCACTCACTGTTATCCCCCCCTGCAGCATAGTATTCACCGTTACCCCCCCCCTGCAGCATATATGTATTCACCGTTACCCCCACCCCCTGCAGCATAGTATTCACTGTTACCCCACCCCCTGCAGCATAGTATTCACCGTTACCCCACCCCCTGCACATGTATTCACCGTTACCCCACCCCTGCAGCATAGTATTCACCGTTACCCACCCCACCCCTGCCGTATAGTATTCACTGTTACCCCACCCCCTGCAGCATAGTATTCACCGTTACCCCACCCCCTGCAGCATAGTATTCACCGTTACCCCACCCCTGCGGCAGGACCTTCATTTCCACACTATTACCCGTTTTGCAAGAACTTCCCCCTGCATGGAGACACAAAGACCAACCCCCTTAATTCCTCCGCCTTCCCTTCTTATCATCCCACTGCGAACGGTACTGAGAGGAAGAGGGAAAACCTGTCACCAGCCTGGCCATCACCAGGTACCCTGACATACATGAAGTTGAACCTAGGTCCCGTGGTCCCCAAAGGGAGATACCGACAGCATCAATCATTAAATAATATTATGATCCGGGGACTTAACTGGTAACGGCGTCTACAGGAAGTAGCTTCGGTTACCATGGGAAGTGAGCAGCGAAGAGCAGGATGAGATCTGGTTTGGAGTGGGTTAAAGGAGGGTGGGGCTTTTTGTGGGAAGCCGCATGATTGGTCCATTTCACTGTGTGCGTAAAGTTACTGAAGAATCTGAGTCATTGAGGACTTTTGATTGCTAGGGAAATAGGAACAGTGATATAAAAAGCAATGTAATGGGGCCCATGCACAATGCAATTTTGTTGTACGATCGTCGTACAAACTACACGATCCACGTTCAATTGTTTCGTTAATGGTATAGATAAAGTCTGGTGTGATTATATTGAGAAGATCTGATTGAATGTGAAGGTGATCGGTCAGGACGGAAAATTTTAATCTGCTACAACAAAATTGTTTATGTGCATTGATGATCGTCCAACAAACGTCTTCCTCGATCCTGTAGTGTCAAATAAACAACTTCCTGGAAAAAGCAGAGCTGACAGTCTGGAAGGTGTGAGACCATAGAGTGCATACTTGAGTATAAACCGAGGTTTTCAGGCTGAAAAACCAGCCTGAAAATCCAACCTCGGTTTATACTCGAGGCAGTCACTTACATATGGAAATCTGGCTCCCTCGCTGCCTGTACTGATGTGCCGGCTGACATCACTTCCCGGCAGTAGTGATGCCAGCCGGCGCATCAGTAGAGGGAGCAAGCGAGCGTCGGAGTGCGCGCAGAGAATCTCACAGTATGCCATTTGTTTGATTGGCGGTATCCCAGTACCAGGCACACTGTTTATTTCATTGGATCTCCCCATGTTAGAGTGAAGAGCTGTCGGGACGGACTGGATCATGTCCCTGACCCTGGCCATTAACTGCACCAGTAAATCCAACCTTGGAAGTGGTTCTACCTCCCTCCTCCTGGCTGGTTGTGATGGTGAGAGACAGATGAGAAAGGGGGTGGGTAATCTTCTTGTAACAGGGCCAGGGGAGGACATCATTCATCAAATACATTATATTCCATCCCATACATTATCTTTCATCCACTGACCTGAGGGGGAGGGTGCAGATGTTTGGAAACTACTACTACCAGCTTCTAAAGCATGCTGGGAGTTGTAGTTTCTAAACATCTGGAGTGGCTTTAGTTGCCTTTAAAATGGACAGCAGAATTCTCATACTGTAATAACCAAATCTAGTATGGTTATTACTGTATGGGAAATCTGCTGTCCATTTAAAGGGCAACTAAAGCCTCAAAACAATACAGATTAAGAAAGCAGTAGTGGTCATAATTCCTACCCTCGATTTATACTCGAGTCAATCACTTTTACTAGTTTTTATGTAAAATTTGGTACCTCGATTTATACTCGGGACAGTTTATACTCAAGTATATACGGTATTTGGTTTATGATGGCAATGTGTGCTGCGGTACACATGACAACAACAGGAGCATTAATTGATGCACGAACACACCGCTTCGAGATTCATTAGCAAATAAAATATGAAAGAAAAATCATCAAACACAATCACAAATTACTTCATTACCATTCAAGACCTCAACCCCAAAATGTGCATTGTACGTTTGTCATTTCCGCCATATTACACTATCGACAACAATGAAATCTGCCCATATATGGTGAATTGGTTGCTTTTTCGCAGCACATTATATTCTGCAACAATTTACATCGTACACAATAATATCTGCCTATAAATGCCAGATTGTACACAGCAATGCCAACAGTTTTATCGTGTTTGTTTATGTCCAATTGTACGACGATCGTTTACAATTTAAATCTGGTCTGTAGTTCATCGGCCAATTTCATTGCACCGTGTATGGGCCCCTTAAGGGTGCAGGCATGGTAGATGGGTGACCGGGTGCAGTGTATTGGGGAAAATTGGTTGGTGACTGGTATTATTACAGGTAGTACAGGGGCAGGAGTATTGGGCAACTGGGTGTGCTGGTATTGGTTCAGGTGGTACAGGGTGGGGGCGATTGAGTGCACTGGTATTACTATAGGTGGTTCATGAAGGGGAGTATTGTATGTGTTTCCAGTCTCCATAAACTTATATTCCTGTTATCAGAACAAAATAAGACTGTGTGCGATAATTTAACCCATGTGTCTAAATATTCACTCCAGGCAGACAAGTCTTGGATAACATCATAAGAGTTTACATTATACTAAATAATATGAACACCAAATACAATGTTGTATCATGACACTAGATATTGAGAAGGCTTTTGATAAAAAGTAAATGTGAGCTACAACATACATACCAAACATGTAGTCTTTATTGATCTTGCAGAGTAAAAAACATTCGCGGCTCCATACCGCTAGGATACATGGAAACATGAGAGGAGCGTGGTTCAAGTGAGGAACCGCCTTACGCATTTCGTGATGTAAGAGTCACTTCCTCAGAGGCCTCTGAGGGAGTGACTCTTATGTCACAATGTAAAATCATATCCTCATAAATCGGTTATCAGATCTATACCGTATAGTCAGTTTATACGCCTGAGGTGCATATGTAACAATTGGAAGAATTTTAACAATCAGGCTCTGTTTTTGTGGGACAGACTCATAAACAGAGGCTATGATATTAATAATATAAAATGTGCATATGAAAAAGCTGTGCTTCTTAATCTTGACAAATTATTGACTGGTGATAAGAATAGTAAGAAGGTATATGAACATTTGGCCAGTAGTAATAACAATGTTTCTTTCATCAGTACTGAAAGAATAACATATCCTATTCTGTCACGCCCGACTTTGGTGCCTGTCTTAGAGCCACTAAGAGACCTTCAGCGCTGGGAGAAAGGATTACACAACACGTTCGGTGCAGTAGAACCCAGTTTCTCGGTTTATTCATTTCGTACATTGGAATATATCAAACCAGAAAAAAAAGCTTTGCCAAAATAAAAGGGCAGGCCAGACACAGTGTCTGCAGATGGCGTACTAAAACCTTGGAATGTAGGAGGCAAAAGACCTTGAGCTCGCTGGGAAGCTCAAGTGTTATCAAGTGAGAAAGAACATTTGGAAACAAAACATCTGCAATAACACGACAATAATATAATACAAAATGGAGTCAGAGAACAAAATGGCTGCTATTAGGCTAAGTGATTATAGAGAATATATAAAAACCTAAAAAGTACATATACTAAAAATAGCCACAAAATTAACTAGAAAGGGAGAGTTTAAGCATAAACTTTGAATTTGGCTTGAAAGGCTGCATTTTGGAAGGGAATGTGTGTGTTTGTGCTGCAAATTATAAAATAATGAAATAAAATAAGATTTTTAAATAATGCCAATGATGAGGACATTGTTGTTTTTTACTTACCCTTTAAATATGGCTGTCACATGAATTAAAGTCAGGTCAGTTGGTGTATGTACTCATGTCAGGTTGGGAGATAAAAGACTAACTTTTTTAATGATTTGTCAAAATGTTGTTTTTTTTATTTTACTATATTTACCCTTTAAATATGATTGCCACATGAATGAATTGATACCTCAGATGGTGTATGTACCGGTGTCAGGTTGGATGTTAAAAAAACAACTTTTTTGTTTATTGATCAAAATGTATTTTTGACTATACCCTTTAAGTATGTCTGCCACAGATATGGAAGAGTAGGTCAGTAGGTGTGTGTACCTGTCTCAGGTTGGGGGTTTAAAAATCAAACTTTTTTGATGATTGGTCAAAATTAGTTTTTTTGACTTTAGTTACCCTTTAAGTATGGCTGCCACAGTAATGGAATGGTAGGTCAGTAGTATGTACCTATGTAAGGTTGGGGGTTAAAAAAAACAAACTTTGTTGAGGATTAGTCAAAATTGTTTTTTTGACTATAGTTACCCTTTAAATATGGCTGCCATGAAAATGGAAGGGCAGGTGAGTAGGCGTGTGTACCTGGATCAGGTTGGAAGTTAAAAAACAAACTTTTTTGATGATTGGTCAAAATTGTTTTTTTTTTATCTTAGTTACCCTATAGGTAGGGCTGCAACAGTAATAGAGGGGAAGGTCAACAGGTGTACGTACCTGTGCCACATGAGTGTTAAAAAAACAAACTTTTTTAAAGATTGGTCAGAAAAAAATTTGACTTTAGTTACCCTTTAAGTATGGCTGCCACAGTAATGTATAAGTAGATCAGTAGGTGTGTGTACCTGGGTCTGGTTGAGGGGTATGTCTTTTTTGTGTTTACAACCATAACACTATCTTTTATTGCGGATAAATCTAAATTTGTTTTTTGACTTTAGTTACCCTTTAAGTATGGCTGCCACAGTAACGGATAAGTAAATCAGTAGGTGTGTGTACCAGGGTCTGGTTGAGGGGGTATGTCTTTTTTTGTGTTTACAACCATAAAACTATCTTTTATTGAGGATAAATCTAAATTCGTTTTTTGACTATAGTTACCCTTTAAGTATGACTTCCATGGGAATGGAAAGGTAGGTCAGTAGGTGGGTGTACCTGTGTCTGTGTGGGGGGTTGGGGGTATCACCGTTTGTATTTATGACCATGAAACAAACTGTTTTGAATTATCCACATTTGAGGATTGTTACCATTATAGTCTATGGGAAAAAATGACCCGAAATTCGCAGATAACGCCGTAATGTTTCTGCGGATTAGCTAGAAGATAGCACACTTCTCCTATATGCCCCACAAGTCTGTACCGAATTTCATGTCTCTAGCTCAAAAACTGTGGGAGGAGATACGGTCCAAAAAAGCGGAAGAATAAAACAGAAGAAGAAGAAATAGAAAGAACAGGAATTTGGCTTTTTCAAGCCAATTAATTAGATTCTAAAGAAACACTGGTGAGTCTTAAAGACAGATCCGAGATTAAAAGATACCATTAATAGTGGGCCTAGTTTCAGCTATAGACCCTGCAATATTGGGGCTGATTTAACCCCCTCTTTGCATAAGACCCCCTCCAACATTAGCACATCTATGTGGCTGAAATTTATGGGTACATATAAATGCGGACAGAACAGATGTAGCTCATGTAAATATATACAGGTCTCCACCAGCTTTAATAGCGCTTTGTTTTCATAGCACAGTTTAATAGCAACTGGTCGGAGCTACAATATTAAACATTACTTCAACTGCCGCTCACAGGGTGTAGTATATTTAGCTACCTGAGTGTGGCAAACAGTACGTGGGACAAGCCACAAGATTAGCCACTAGGAGAATAATGGAGCACATTAATGCCACAAAAAGAGGAGATATGAGATCAACTATAGCGGCCCAATTTATATATTATCACAGTGGCTCCCTGTGCATTGAGTTCCAGATAATCCCTTTCACTGCCACAGATTGAATATTCACGATCTGTGCATGAAATGCTTAAACTGCCACAGATCGTGAATATACGATTTGTGGCTTCCCCTTTAAAAAAATAAAATTGCCCCGAGCTAGGGGCGATCAGGGGGCAGAATTCAACTGCCCCCCTAGCCCCCCCATCGGTTTTGTCTAGATCTGAGGTGGGGATCAGGAGATAGCCTACCTTTTCTGAGGAGCCGGCAATAGGCTGCCAGGAGCAGGAGGAAGTCCTGCGATAAGGGAGACCCCGGTGACATCACAGGATTTTCCCCTAGATGCCCCTGGTGGTCTAGTGGAGGTACTGCACTGCGATCTCCATTCAGATCACAGTGCAGTACCTGGTATAGTAAAGCTGTCAGTGTGACAGCTTTACTATACTTTTTGTGAATGGAACTCAAAGTTCCATTTACAAACAGGATTTTTTCTAAGAGATCAAAATTTGGTGATCACTTCTGATCACCAAATTATTGATCTTTGCCAATGAATGAAAAATCACTTCCTGGAAAATGATTTCCAGGAAGTGATTTTTCCCATCGGATTTCGAATTGGAAAACGGGCATTTATGCCCGTATTCCACATTCGTTATCATTCCCTAAGATGATCTGATGATTATCTTTGGGAATAATAAAAAAAATAGGGGAAATGCACACAAAAAAATTGTTTTCTCAAGCTTCCCAATGTCCCCGGTGATATCGGTTAAGTAAACGCAGATACTTATTTGTACGATTTCAAGGGTAACTAAGCCTATTTTATAAGGAAATTTTGCAGAGGTACCAAAAAAAGACCGGATTGAATTTTTAGGATCAGTAAAGTGTGCAAAAACGTGTGTGACTCTCCGTACTAACCGGTTTTCACTAAAATACCACTAAAAGGGGGAGAATGTGCCTGTAGGGGGTGGGTTGTGGTGTTTTTAATTTTTTTTCTTGTAACTGCACTTCTACATGCGTCCTATTTGAGCTAGTTGGTGGCCTTGTCTCTATTTGCACCCACGCAAATGGCACACCTTTTGATTCTGGACATGTGGGAGATTGCTATTTAGTGGGGTTTTTTTCTTGTCAAGTGGGTTTAGGTAGTATTTTAACCTTTTGAATTTTCTTTTTTCACAAAATCTTCTAAAAGCACGGAGTACTATGGATGACAGCGTTTGGAATTCTTCATGTATGTATGAAAGCATGGCATCGTAATGTAGCTGAAGGTGTGTAGATTCCAAAAATATATAGTTTGTGGGGGGAATTTCCAAGTTTCGGGGCTGTTTCCTTAGAAAAAGGGTAGGTTGTTCAAATTACAGAGCACTTTGATTTTTTTCTTGTAATTGCATTTGTGCATGCGTCCCATTTGCGCTAGTTGGTGGCCACGTCTCTGTGTGCATCCACACATATGGCATACCGTTTGATTCAGGACATGTGGGAGATTGATATTTAGTGGGGGGTTTTATTTTGGGGGGCATTTCCAAGTTTTGGGGCTGTTTGAAATTACAGAGCACTTTGATTTTTTTCTTGTATTTGCACTTATGCATGCTTCCCATTTGAGTTAGTTGGTGGCCATGTCTCTGTGTGCACCCACGCATATGGCATACTGTTTGATTCAGGACATTTGGGAGATTGATATTTAGTGAGTTTTTTTGCTTGTCAAGTGGGTTTAGGTAGGATTTCAACCCTTGAATCATCATATTTTATTTTTCACAAAACCTCCTAAAAACACGGAGTTCTATGGATCACTGGGTCTGGAATTCTTCATGTATGTATGAAAACATGGCACCGTAACGTAGCTGAAGGTGTGTAGATTCCAAAAATATATAGTTTGTGGGGAGAATTTCCAAGTTTTGGGACTGTTTCCTTAGAAAAAGGCTAGGCTGTTTTTTCTTGTAATTGCATTTGTGCATGCGTCCCATTTGAGCTAGTTTGTGGCCACGTCTCTGTGTGCATCCACGCATATGGCATACCATTTGATTCAGGACATGTGGGAGATTGATATTTAGTGGGGGTTTTATTTGTGGGGGGCATTTCCAAGTTTTGGGGCTGAGCACCTTGATTTTTTTCTTGTAATTTCACTTATGCATTCTTCCCATTTGAGTTAGTTGGTGGTCATGTCTCTGTGTGCAACCACGCATATGGCATACCATTTAATTCAGGACATTTGGGAGATTGATATTTGGTAACTTTTTTTTATATTACTTAGGATTTTGGCATGATTTCTATCTTTGAGGGTGTTTTTTTTCAAATTTTTTAGAAAATCTGCTAAAACTGCAAAATTCTACGAAGAACTGCGCCCACACCATTGATGGTATGAATGAACAACTACAGAATTACGTAGATAAAGGTGTGTGGATTCAAGAAATATATGGTTTGTGGGGGTTGTTTTGTGGGGAAAAACTGCAGTCTGTTCAAATTCAGATTTGGCTGAATATTTTTGCTGTTTCTGAGCCATTGTGCATTGTCTCACTTCGTGGCCATTCGCTTCCACGACCGCGTGTGTAACCACGCATATGGCATACCGTTTGATTCAGGACATTTGGGAGATTGATATTTAGTAACTTTTTTTTACATTCCATTAGGTTTTGGCATGATTTCTACCTTTTGAAGTTGTTTTTTGTTCATTTTTTCAGACAAATGCGAAATTCTATGAAGAACTGCACCCACACCATTGATGGTATGAATGAACAAACTACAGCGTTACATAGCTGAAGTTGGGTAGAATTCAGGAATATATAGTTTGTGGGGGTTATTTCTAAGTTATGGGGGTGTTTTGTGGAAAAAACTGCAGACTGTCCAAATTCAGAGTTGGCTAAATATTTTTGCTGTTTTTGAGCCATCGTGCATTGTCTCACTTGTGGCTTTTCGCTTCCACGTCCACGTGTGTAACCACACATATGGCATACCGTTTGATTCAGGACATTTGGGAGATTGATATTTAGTAACTTTTTTTTACATTCCATCAGGTTTTGGCATGATTTCTACCTTTTGAATTTGTTTTTTGTTCATTTTTTCAGGAAAGTGCGAACTTCTATGAAGAACTGTGCCCACACCATTGATAGTATGAATGAACAAACTGCTGCGTTACATAGCTGAAGGTGGGTAGAATTCAGGAATATATATTTTGTGGGGGTTATTTCTAAGTTATGGGGGTGTTTTGTGGAAAAAAACTGCAGACTGTCCAAATTCAGAGTTGGCTAAATATTTTTGCTGTTTTTGAGCCATCGTGCATTGTCTCACTTCGTGGCTTTTCGCTTCCACATCCACGTGTGTAACCACACATATGGCATACCGTTTGATTCAGGACATTTGGGAGATTGATATTTAGTAACTTTTTTTTACATTCCATCAAGTTTTGGCATGATTTCTACCTTTTGAAGTTGTTTTTTGTTCATTTTTTCAGGAAAGTGCGAAATTCTACGAAGAACTGTGCCCACACCATTGATGGTATGAATGAACAAACTGCTGCGTTACATAGCTGAAGGTGTGTAGATTTCAGGAATATATAGTTTGTGTGGGGTATTTCTAATATATGGCAGTGTTTTGTGGAAAAAACTGCAGACTGTTCAAATTCAGAGTCTGCTAAATATTTTTGCTGTTTCTGAGCCATTGTTCATTGTCTCACTTTGTGGCCATTCGCTTCCACGTCCGCATGTGTAACTACGCATATGGCATACTGTTTGATTCAGGATATTTGGGAGATTGATATTTAGTAACTTTTTTTTAGATTCCATGAGGTTTTGGCATGATTTCTACCTTTTGAAGTTGTTTTTTGTTCTTCTACGAAGAACTGTGCCCACACCATTGATGGTATGAATAAACAAACTACAGTGTTACATAGCTGAAGGTGTGTAGATTTCAGGAATATATAGTTTGTGTGGGGTATTTCTGAGTTACGGGGGTGTTTTGTGGAAAAAACTGCAGACTGTTCAAATTCGGAGTTGGCTAAATATTTTAGCTTATTGTGAGCCATCGTGCATTGTTTCACTTCGTGGCTATTCGCTTCCGCGTCTGCGTGTGTAACCACACATATGGCATACCGTTTGATTCAGGACATTTGGGAGATTGATATTTGGTAACTTTCTTTTACATTCCATGGGGTTTTGGCATGATTTCTACCTTTTTGAATGATGTTTGATGTTAATTTTTTTTGAAAATCTGGTAAAAGTGCAAACTTCTACGAAGAACTGCACCCACATCATTGATGGTATGAATGAACGAACTACAGCGTTACATAGCTGAAGGTGTGTAAATTTTAGGAATATATAGTTTGTGGGGGGTATTTCTGAGTTGGGGGGGTGTTTTGTGGAAAAACTGCAGACTGTTCAAATACAAAACTGGCAATTTTTTTTTTGCTGCTACTGACATTTGGCACTGGTCATGCTCTGGGTTAGTTGGTAGCCATGTCTCTGGGTACACCCATAAATGTGGCATACCGTTTTATTCGGGAGGGGTTAGGCTTTCATATTTGAGATGCGTTTGAACTTTCCTCCACAGTTTTTAGCTGAAATTCGCATTTGATTTTGTCTCTGATTTTACAGTTGAGGAAAAAAAGGAAAATGTGAGAAAATAACTTACAATTGGACGAAGAGCTGCGTCCGGGTATCTGCATTTTGATCGAAACTTACCTCACTCGTAAAATCCTGCGGGTGTGTAGTTTCTATAAATATCTCACTTGTGGGGATATTTGAGTTAATTTGGTAGATATTCTATGTTAAAATGATTATACATTTCAATTTGGTGTAATATTCTTGAAGGTGCAGTTTTAGTTTGGGGGGATCTCCTGTACAGAAAAAGTGGGCTACCTACATATATCTAGTATCGTTGTACTCGGGAGTATCAGAGCTTTTAGAAACAGTAAGATTTTTGTGCGTAACGTTAAGATAACTAAAAATGGGCAAAATCCATGAAAATTTGCAAATTTTTCATTTTTTTACATATTTTACCCATAATTCCAGTAAAATTTCCAGAAAAGTTACAAAATTCTGTTACCGTGTTAAAGTACACTTTGTCCTGAAAAAAAACATGTATAATATTCCTGATTTACTGCAAGGTTTCCTACTGTAAAATTAGTCTAAAGGCAAAATCCTAAAAATTCTTCTGGCACTTAATGCAAAAAAAAATATGAAATTCTTCTGGCAATGAAAGGGTTATTGCCAGGCCTAAAAGGTCAATTAGGAAGGGAGACACACATTCAGAACTTCTCCAGGAAGCATACTGGATGTTCTGCCTTAATCCAGTTGTACCCTTTGGTCTTAATGCAGATTTTGAACTTATTAGCTTCTTATACTCCAAATGATCTCTCTCTTCCCCCATTTTCATGTATTCTTTCTGATAGATCTGTAACAATACAGATCTGTCTTGTTCTATATATACAGTGGTTGGCAAAAGTATTCGGCCCCCTTGAAGTTTTCCACATTTTGTCACATTACTGCCACAAACATGAATCAATTTTATTGGAATTCCACGTGAAAGATCAATACAAAGTGGTGTTCACGTGAGAAGTGGAACGAAAATCATACATGATTCCAAACATTTTTAACAAATCAATAACTGCAAAGTGGGGTGTGCAAAATTATTCAGCCCCCTGAGTCAATACTTTGTAGAACCACCTTTTGCTGCAATTACAGCTGACGGTCTTTTAGGGTATGTCTCTCAATGATTCAACTCAAGTTCTCCAGCCAACATGTTTCCATGTCCTGGGAGACTTAAAGAAAAAGTTCAGTGAAAAATATTACTTTTAAATTTCTTAGTTTATATTATGCATACCTAGTTATTCTACATATTATCTTCCATTTGAAAAATCAGTTGAATTTATACCCTTTGCTATTCCCTGCTGTTGCCATTAGTGAGATGACATTTCAGGTTCTGTAGTGGCCCTTCTCCTTCCCAGAATGCACACTACCTTGAAATGCTCCTAACATGGCAAGGGCATGTCCACCCCTTTTTTAAAATTTCATATGTTGTAGGGCTTCCTCCCCCAGCCCCAAACGCATTATTCTGATTTTCAGAAACTCCCCCCATCTTTACTTACCTTCCCTCTATCCTCCGCCTTACTGCCTGGCCCTCTGCTTGCATGAAACTGCAAGCAGGGTCTGGACAGGCAGCCGCGTCCGTGATTGGCTGAGAGGCAGCCAATCACAGACGTGGCTACCAGTAGTTCAGAATGCCGGGGGAAAGAGGGAAGGTAAGTAGAGTTCGGGGGTCTTTCTGAAAATAAGAATAATGCAGTTGGGGCTGGGGGAGAAAGCTCTACAATATATGAAAAGGGAATTACACTAGGGGGAGAAAGATGAAAATGGGTGGGAGAGGGAGGGGGGGGGAGGGCTTTACTGCGCATGGCAAAATTCTCCCGGAGGAGAGACAGGAGGCAAAGTCATATATGGACTCTGCCAGGCTCCTGGTGGCCAGTTTTTGGGACTTTGGGGAGAGATTGCAGGGCAGCCATTTGGAGCTGGGATGTAAGGTAAGGATTTTATTACACTACAGATTGGGGCAAGTAGTGGGGGAAATTATAGCTTTGGGGGTGGACATGCCCTTTAATTAATTTGGCTTGAAAAAGCAAAATTCCTGTTCTTTCTATTTCTTTTTCTTCCGCTTTTTTGGACTGTATCTCCTCCCACAGTTTTTGAGCTAGAGGCATTTTGAGCTACAGAAATGCGGGGCATATAGGAGAAGTGTGCTATCTTCTAGCTAAGGAATCCGCTAGAAGATAGCGGATTCCTTAGCAACACCCCAAAAAAGACATACCCCCCTCAACCAGACCCTGGTACACACACCTACCGATCTACTTATCCATTACTGTGGCAGCCATACTTAAAGGTTAACTAAATTAAAAAAACTAATTTAGATTTATCCTCAATAAAAGATAGTTTTATGGTTGTAAACACAAAAAAGACATACCCCCTCAACCAGACCCAGGTACACACACCAACAGATTTACTTATCCATTACTGACAGCCATACTTAAAGGGTAACTAAAGTAAAAAAAAAATAATTTTGATTAATAATCAAAAAGGTTTGTTTTTTTAACCCCCAAGTGGCACAGGTACATACACCTACTGACCTACCTCTCCATTACTGTTGCAGCCATACCTAAAGGGTAACTGAAGTAAAAAAAATGAATTTTGACCAATCATCAAAAAGTTTGTTTTTATAATCGCCAACCTGACACAGGTACACACACCTACTGATCTACTTATCCATTACTGTGGCAGTCATACTTAAAGGGTAACTAAAGTCAAAAAACAAATTTTGACCAATCATCAAAAAGTTTGTTTTTCTAGCCCCCAGGTGACACACTGTGTAGGGTCGGACCCTGCACTCCTCAACCAGTATATGCAGTAAAGCACTGCAAATTGTTTACATGCTGGGTGCTCCAGTTACTGTAGCCAACAGTCCATATATGCAATATAGATAATCACCGGGCACACCAGTCTTAGGTGCAAAACCAAATTTATTGTGACACAGGTACATATACCTACTGACCTACCCCTCCATTACTGTTGCAGCCCTACCTAAAGGGTAATTAAAGTCCAAAAATTTTTTGACCAATCATCAAAAAAGTTTGTTTTTTTAACCCCTAACCCCACACAGGTACACACACCTACTGATCTACTTATCCTTTACTGTGGCAACCATACTTAAAGGGTAACTAAAGTAAAAAAAACTAATTTTTATCAATAATCCAAAAAGTTTGTTTTTCAACCCCCATGGGGCATAGGTACACACACCTACTAACCTACCCCTCCATTACTGTTTCAGCCATACTTAAAGGGTAACTAAGATCAAAAAACTAATTTTGACCAATAATCAAAAAAGTTTGTTTAACTTCCTACCTGATCCAGGTACACATGCTTACTCACCTACCCTTCCATTTTCATGGCAGACATATTTAAAGGGTAACTATAGTCAAAAAAACAATTTTGACTAATCATCAACAAAGGTTTTTTTTTAACCCCCAACCTTACCCAGGTACATACTACTGACCAAAATATAATTCAGCTCACCACATCTCCTATAGATTTTTGGTTGCAGAACAGATGTCTGTTCCTGGACAAAAGTTCAAAATAAAAGTGTGTAGAAGTTCAAAATAAAAGTGTGTAGTAAAGAGCAACCAAAAACTCAGGCACCCCCGCAGGTATTGCTATAAACAAACATTCATTGTGCACACGACATGTTTCGGACAGTCAAGGTCCTTTCTCAAGAGTCATACTACTGACCTACCCTTCCATTACTGTGGCAGCCATACTTAAATGGTAACTAAAGTCAAAAAAACTAATTTCCACCAATCATCAAAAAAGTTAGTATTTTATCCCCCAACCTGACACGAGTACACCACCAACTGACCTGCCTTTAATTCATGTGACAGCCATATTTAAAGGGTAGTTTCTAGTTTCTACTGATTGGCTGTTGGATGGGTCAAACATGCACAGATGTCTACTGAGCAACTGAATCAACCCAGATGCTGGGTCAAGACCATAATGGTGACTATTAGGGGTCCAGTAAACAGAAAGTCCGTATTTCTGAAGCATTTATTGATACACAAACAAAATGCTGAATGGGCAGGTTAAGGTCATTAGGATGGGAAAAGGCTGCTCTTTTTTCTTAAAAGTCTATCCAGGATACTGTACTTTCTTGGATATCTTCCTATCTCTCTGGTAGGACCTTTACAGGGATTCAATAACAGTTCTTATCGAGAAAAATGGTGAAAATTTAGCCCCAACAAATCAGATGTTAGCTTTTAAAAGTTAAATAAGATATGATTGGTTGGGGCACAAATAGCACCATTCTTCACGATAAGAACTTTTATTGAATCTCCCTGTTAGTGTTTTCCACTCTGGATTTAGCTCCACTCCTCGCCCCCTACCTGTGGGAGTACCGCAATTCTCAGCACTTCTTCTTTTCTCCATTTACACCTATGGCCTTGGACTCATTAGTTCATTTGGAGTTCAGTTTCACCTGTAAGTGAATGATACTCAAATTTACATCTCTTTACGTTAACAGTACAGCTATATCCCCATCACTTCAATCCATCCTAAACTCTGCTGCCCCGCTCATTCTCATTTCTCTTCTCGCTTCTCTAACAACTCTCCTCTCTGTCAGTCCCTCTACTGGCTGCCCATCATGCAAATCCTATCCTATCCTATATAGCACTATCCAACACAGCGCCTCCATACATCTCAGAGCTGATCCACAGATACCATTGCAAGACGCAACCTCCTCTCTGCAAATGATATCCTCTCACCCACCCTCATCACCTCTTTTTATGCCCGCATTCAGAACTTTGCCCATGCTGCCCCTCTGCTCTGGAACTCACTTCCTCCATCTGTCTTTCATTCCCCACCTCTTAATACCTTCAAACGGAACCTTAAAACCCACTTCAGGCAAGCATATAACCTGGCCTCTTACTGACCCAAACCAGAAGATAGGAGTTTGCTTCCTCCAAGATCCACTGACAGAGCCTATCACCACATGTATTTATACTTAGCATTTATTCATAGATTAAAAAGTGCATTCTACTCAAACATCATACACTGCTAGTAAGCTACAAAGTAACCAGCTTGATGTGTTTCATGCCTTACAGCACTTCTTTAGAGGTAGGTTCCTGTTTCACCCTTTTAATAAGGGATATGACATTAATTAATTCATTAATTAATATTATTAATGTAGACTAAAATCAACATTAACCCATTGACGCCTGTGAGACTACCTTACTCTATATACATCGAACACCATTTAAATATTTTGGTATTGAAGTGTCTCAACAGTGATGGTATCAAATATAAATATGCATCATGTGGATTTGAGGAATTACTAACTAATCAGATATTAACTCATAACTCATAGGAATATATGCTATTCAAGCAAACCGTGAGATATATGCTGTTCAAACAAAGCATGAGACCTCCCAATCATTTTTGAGACCTGATGGAATTCTAGTTTGATGGTCAAAAAATCAATTTAGCCTCCTTACTAAATTAAGTGTGTCTTAATTTGTTCTATACCCTATCTTTTAGCCTCCTAGTAGTAAGTCCAATATATTTTTTTTTTACAGCTGCATGTTGCCAGAAATACCATATAGTTAGTACAACAGTTGATATAACTTTATTTTATAAGTCCTTCCAGTAACAGTACTTGGAAACATAGGAGCCACTGTTAAATAATTGCAACGTATAGGCTTATTACGATGTAACCAGGTTTTTGGCTGTTCTATCCGTCCTCAATTGACTCGGGGCAACCCAATTAGCTATAGATCTGGGCTTTTTATATGTTATTCTAGGGCGTAGGGATAATACTTGATTAAGAGCAGGATCTAAGAGTAATATTGGCCAGTATTGTTTCAAAATTCTATGTATCTGTATGATTGAGCAGAGAATGGATTGATAAATGACACTCGACTTTATAGATTCAGAATTTCTGCTAGATCTATCTCTATTAGATCTTACATTAGAATATTTCATACTCTTAGTATCAGTAGGGCATCTGAGATCTAGCTTCTCCCTAGTACCAATCCTTTTTTGGGATCGCTTAGGACTACTTTGTCACAGGCCACTTTTATGACCCTTGAATCATAACCACGTTGTAGAAATCTGTTCCACATTTCCACATTGGAGCAGATCCTGCGTATCCGTAACATATTTTACTAGTTGGGATAGAGTCTCTAGTGGATCTCAGATGTTGACTCTGATAATATAGAAGGGTGTTTCTAGTAATAAGTGGCAGTTGATAACAAACACTCATCTGGCTGGTAAATTAGGGGCTTTGATAGCTAAAAGCCATACTTTGGATACATATTAGCAAAGCATCATTATTACTACATTATATACCTGGACTGTTAATTTTTTCTCTCCCTGATCCATCTCTGCATAGTACCCAGTGTGACGACCAAAATCGCTAAGTCGTAAGGAGATTTTGCGCATTGCAGGAGTTAGGTAAAGTACCCAGAAGTGAGGACTTAGGAGATTTGGGTACAATATTGCAAACCCACACTACTTGTGCTTACTCGATCCTGCAATGCAATACACGATTATATCGGGTATTGCGTTGCATGATCGCGGAAAGGTAAGAAGCGCGACTTTGTGCTCCCTTACAGCCCTGTATGATACCCTGTTAAGTTTCGGGCTACTAGGTAGCACAAAACTTAACTTAAGGGGTATTCTATCGGGAGTGCTCCGCTACTTCCAAAAACATTTGTTACTAGTAGAGGCAGGGCGAATGAACTTTGTCCTTTGAAAATCATGCGTGTGAATCATGTGTACCTGTGGATCAACAAATAATAGTTTATTAGTAATAAAATTAAATTTGGGTACTAATAATAATAATATATTTAGGACATATATAAGTCATTTGGGGGTAGAATGTTTCTTTAATTAAGTTTTCTGTAACCAGGATTGTTAAATCTATACAGTAAAACTGCTGAAATGTTGCTGGAATAATTAGTAAAATGATTTTCTTGAATTTGCCATAATTTGCAGTTTATTATGTAATCTATTAAAATGGTTTGTTTATTTCTTAAATTATTATTATAGTGAATTTATATAGCGCCAACATCTTCCGTGGCGCTTTACAGTTGCATTAGTATACATAAGGAAAACATACATGTTACATACAAGGGTAGTAAATTGAACATTTTAAACGCCACTTATTTCAGCGCACAGTGTATTGTTTCTTCTGCCAGTTCTTTGAAGCATTTCTTATCTTGTTACTGCAGAAATAGTTACATATTTATGTGCAATATACATGGGAGTTGTGTGCAGGCTGATTAACTTGGTTTTTGTGTATGTGTGAAGGTGTTAGTTGCTGATAAACTACTTCATTATGTGACACACTAAATTGTGCGTTCAAAAGCAATGAATAGGATTGTTATCCCCCTGCATGGTTTTGATATGCAGCTTTAAATATCATATGGCTTCCATGTCTCAGTCTTAGAAGGGCTATAAAGAACTGTGTGTGTGTTAGAGAGAGACATTATATAGGCACCACAGGAGGATATTAAAGGGCATGTCCACCCCCAAAACTATAATCCCCCGAACTACTGGCCCCACCATGTAGTGTAGTTTAATCCTTACCTCACATCCCAGCTCCATAGGGTTCTCCTGTAGTCCCCCCCCAAAGTCCCAAAAACTGCCCACCAGGAGGATAGCAGAGTCCATATAGGACTCTGCCTGCTACCTGGCCTCCGGGAGAATTTTGGCATGTGTACTGCAGCCCTTCTCCCCCTCCCTCCCCCTCCCTCTCCCTCCCTCTCCGGATTCCCTCCCCCTAGCGTATAACCCCTTTAATATAGCCTTCCCCCATGTCTCCCAGCCCCAACCGCATAATTTTTATTTTTAGAAAGCTCCCCAAACTCTTACTTACCTCTCCTCTTTCCTCCGCTGCACTGAATGACCGGCAGCTGCGTCCGTGATTGGCTGCCGCTCAGCTAATCACAGACGCGACTGCCGGTCCCGCCCCTCTGCTTGCATTTTCTCGCAAGCAGAGGGCCGGGAGCGCGGCGGAGGAAAGAGGGGAGGTAAGTAGAGTTTGGGGGGCTTTCTAAAAATAAAAATTATGCGGTTGGGGCTGGGAGACATGGGGGAAGGCTATATTAAAGGGGTTATACGCTAGGGGGAGGGAATCCGGAGAGGGAGGGAGAGGGAGGGGGAGGGAGGGGGAGAAGGGCTGCAGTACACATGCCAAAATTCTCCCGGAGGCCAAATCCACATACACCCCTCTTTCAAAATAACGTTGGATCCATCAAATCTGTGGAAAACAACATAGATATAAACCCTTTCTATGGGCAAACCCACAGTAACCCAGTAATTTAGAACTACTCAAACATTATATTGGCAATGGTGCAGCCAGAACGGTTGTGTTACAGGTTAAGTTACCATACCCCTAAAGGATTTCACACTGGATAGGGCAACTTGCCAGCTAGTCTCTAAGGTGTAACCTTTGGGGGATCTACCACCAACCACCAAATAACTCAGGAAGAATTAAATGAAATACTTTATGAAAAAGAAAAGTGAATACTAAAATATTTATTCATGCAAACCACAATACATATTTGACATCACCCTCCTACTGCCTTAAACAGTAGGAATCTACCCTGCAGGTCCCCTGCTTCTGAAGTTGAATTTTCTGAGGAAAAAAAACAACCACTATACAAAAATGTTGGATTTTTATATTCTTTCACTTTCTCAGCAGGTTTACCACCCCCGTTGTCCCCCCGCTAAAGGATTTAGCCCGTCCCCCAAAAAGTTGATTGCGCTTCAACCCACCCCCCTCCTGCAGAATTACCACCTCTCACATACAATCATGTCTGTTTAGCACCCTGCAGCAGGATTGGCCCCCATACAACGACTGCCCTGTTACCCCCCTACCCCCCTTGCTGCAGCATAATATTCACTGTTACCCACCCCCTGCAGTATAGTATTCCTGTTACCCCACTGTTACCCCCCCACCCCCTGCAGCATATATTCACTGTTTACCACCACCACCCCTGCAGCATAGTATCAACCGTTACCCCACCCCCTGCAGTATAGTATTCACCCTTAACCCCACCCCCTGCACATAGTATTCACCCTCCCTTACCCCACCCCTGCAGCATAGTATTCACACATTAACCCCACCACCCCTGCGCATAGTATTCACGTTACCCCACCCCCCCTGCAGTATAGTATTCACTGTTACCCCACCCCCTGCGCATAGTATTCACTCACTGTTTATCCCACTCCCCCTGCAGCATAGTATGCACCGTTACCCCCACCCCCTCCAGCATAGTATGTATTCACCGTTTCCCCCCCACCCCCTGCAGCATAGTATTCACTGTTACCCCACCCCCTGCAGCATAGTAATTCACCGTTACCACCACCCCACCCCCTGCAGCAAGTATTCACCGTTACCCCACCCCCTGCAGCATAGTATTCACCGTTCCCCCCCCCTGCAGTATAGTATATCACTGTTACCACCACCCCCCCTGCACATATATTCACCGTTACCACCACCCCCTGCAGCATAGTATTCCCGTTCCCACCCCACCCTGCCGGCAGGACTTCATTTCCACCACATATTACCCGTTTTGCAAGAACTTCCCCTGCATGGAGACACAAGACCAACCCCCTTAATTCCTCCATGCCTTCCCTTCTTATCATCCCCTGCGACGGTACTGAAGGAAGAGGGAACCTGTCACCAGCTGGCCATCACAGTACCCTGACATACATGACGTTGACACCTAGGTCCCGTGGTCCCCAAAGGGAGATACCGACAGCATCATCAATTAAATAATATTATGATCTGGGACTTAACTGGTAACGGCGTCTACAGGAAGTAGCTTCGGTTTACCATGGGAAGTGAGCAGCGAAGAGCAAGGATGAGATCTGGTTTGGAGTGGGTTAAAGGAGGGTGGGGCTTTTTGTGGGAAGCCGCATGATTGTCCATTTCACTGTGTGGCGTAAAGTTAACTGAGAATCTGAGTCATTGAGGACTTTGATTGCTAGGGAAATGGACAACAGACATAAAAGAATGTAATGGGGCCCATCACAATGCAATTTTGTTGTACGATCGTGCGTACAAACTACACACGATCCACGTTTCAATTGTTTCGTTAATGGTATAGATAAAGTCTGGTGTGATTACATTGAGAAGTCTGATGAGAATGTGAAGGTGATCGGTCAGGACGGAAAATTTTAATCTGCTACAACAACATTGTTTATGTGCATTGATGATCGTCCAACAAACGTCTTCCTTCCCCTCGAATCCTGTAGTGTCAAATAAACAACTTCCTGAAAAAGCAGAGCTGACAGTCTGGAAGGTGTGAGGACCATAGAGTGCATACTTGAGTATAACCGAGGTTTTCAGGCTGACAACCAGCCTGAAAATCCAACCTCGGTTTATACTCGAGGCAGTGCCTTACATTGGAAATCTGGCTCCCTCGCTGCCTGTACTGATGTCGCCGGCTGACATCACTCCCGCGCAGTAGTGATGCCAGCCGGCGCATCAGTAGAGGGAGCAGCGAGCGTCGGAGTGCGCGCAGAAGATCCTCACATTATGCCATTTGTTTGATTGGCGGTATCCCAGTACCAGGCACACTGTTTATTCATTGGTCTCCCCATGTTGAGTGAAGAGCTGTCGGGACGGGACTTGGATCATGTCCCTGACCCTGGCCTTAACTGCACCAGTAATCCAACCTTGGAAGTGGTTCTACCTCCCTCCTCCGGCTGGTTGTGATGGTGAGAGACAGATGGAAAGGGGTTGGTAATCTTCTTGTAACAGGGCCAGGGGAGGACATCATTCATCAAATACATTATATTCCATCCCATACATTATCTTTCATCCACTGACCTGAGGGGGAGGGTGCAGATTTTGAAACTACTATCTACCAGCTTCTAAAGCATGCTGGGAGTGTGTTTCTAAACATCTGGAGTGGCTTTAGTTCCTTTAAATGGACAGCAGAATTCTCATACTGTAATAACCAATCTAGTATGGTTATTACTGTATGGGAATCTGCTGTCCTTTAAAGGGCAACTAAAGCCTGCAAACAATACAGATTAAGAAGTCAGTAGTGGTCATAATTCCTACCCTCGTTTATATCGAGTCAATCACTTTTACTAGTTTTTATGTAAATTTTGTACCTCGATTTATACTCGGGACAGTTTATATACTCATATATACGTGTATTTGGTTTATGATGGCAATGTGTGTGCGGTACACATGACAACCACAGGAGCATTAATTGGATGCACGAACACAACGCTTCGAGATTCATTAGCAAATAAAATATGAAAGAAAAATCATCAACACAATCAAATAACTTATTCATTACCATTCAAGACCTCAACCCCAAAATGTGCATTGTACGTTTGTCCATTCCGCCATATTACACTATCGACAACCATGAAATCTGCCCATATAGTGTGATTGGTTGCTTTTTTCGCAGCACATTATATTCTGCACCAATTTACATCGTACACACATAATATCTGCCTATAAGTGCCCAGATTGTACACAGCAATGCCAACAGTTTTATCGTGTTTGTTTATGTCCAATTTGACGACGATCGTTTACAATTTAAATCTGGTCTGTAGTTCACGGCCAATTTCATTGCAACCGTGTAATGGGCCCCTTAAGGGTGCAGGCATGGTAGATGGGTGACCGGGTGCAGTGTATTGGGGAAAATTGGTTTGTGACTGGTATTATTACAGGTATTACAGGGCAGGAGTATTGGGCAACTGGGTGTGCTGGTATTGGTTCAGGTGTCAGGGTGGGTGGCGATTGATGCACTGGTATTACTATAGGTGGTTCATGAAAGGGGAGTATGTATGTGTTTCCAGTCTCCATAAACTTATATTCCGTTATCAGAACAAAATAAGACTGTTGGCATAATTTAACCCATGTGTCTAATATTCACTCCAGTCAGACAGTCTTGGATAACATCATAAGAGTTTACATTATACTAAATAATATGAACAACCAAATACATGTTGTATCATGACACTAGATATTGAGAAGGCTTTTGATAAAAGTAAATGTGAGCTACACAACATACATACCAACATGTAGTCTTTATTGATCTTGCAGAGTAAAAACATTCGCGGCTCAATACCGCAGGATACATGAAACATGAGAGGAGCGGGTCCAAGTGAGGAACCGCCTTACGCATTTCGTGGATGTAGAGTCACTTCCTCAGAGGCCTCTGAGGAGTGACTTTATGTCACATGTAAAATCATATCCTCATACATCGGTTATCAGATCTATACCGTATAGTCATTTATACGCCTGGGTGCATATGTAACAATTGGAAGAATTTTAACAATCATGGGCTCTGTTTTTGTGGGACAGACTCAAAACAGAGGCTATGATATTAATAATATAAAATGTGTATATAAAAAGCTGTGCTTCTTAATCTTGACAAATTATTGACTGGTGATAAGATCTTAAGAAGGTATATAACATTTGGGCCATAGTAATACAATGTTTCTTTCTCATACTGAAAAATACATATCCTATTCTGTCACGCCCGACTTGGTGCCTGTCTTAGACCACTAGAGACCTTCAGCGCTGGGAGAAAGGATTAAACAACCGTAATCGTGCAGTAGAACCCACGTTTTCTTCGTTTTAATTCATTTCGTACATTGGAATATATCAAACCAGAAAAAAAACTTTGGCCAAATAAAAGGGCAGGCAGACACAGTGGTCGCAGATGGCGTACTAAAACCTTGGATTTAGGAGGCAAAAAGCCTTGCGCTCGCTGGAAGCTCAAGTGTTATCAAGTGAAAAGAACATTTTGGAACAAAACATCTGCAATAACACAATAATATAATACAAAATGGAGTCCAGAGAACAAAATGGCTGCTATTAGGCTAAGTGATTATAGAGATATATAAAAACCTAAAAAGTACTATACTAAAATATCCACAAATTAACTAGAAAGGGAGAGTTTAAGCATAAACTTTGAATTTGGCTTGAAAGGCTGCATTTTGGAAGGAATGTGTGTGTTTTGTGCTGCAATTATAAAATAATGAAATAAAATAGATTTTTAAATAATGCCAATGATGAGGACATTGTTGTTTTTTACTTACCCTTTAAATATGGCTGTCACAAGAATTAAAGTCAGGTCTTGGTGTATGTACTCATGTCAGGTGGGGAGATAAAGACTAACTTTTTTAATGATTTGTCAAAATGTGTTTTTTTTATTTTACTATATTTACCCTTTAAATATGATTGCCACATTAATGAATTGATACTCAGATGGTGTATGTACCGGTGTCAGGTTTTGGATGTTAAAAAACAACTTTTTTGTTTATTGATCAAATGTATTTTTTGACTATAACCCTTTAAGTATGTCTGCCACAGATATGGAAGAGTAGGTCAGTAGGTGTGTGTACCTGTCTCAGGTTGGGGGTTAAAATCAAACTTTTTTGATGATTGGTCAAAATTTTTTTTTGACTTTAGTTACCCTTTAAGTATGAGCTGCCACAGTAATGGACATGGTAGGGTCAGTAGTATGTACCTATGTAAGGTTGGGGGTTAAAAAAAACAAACTTTGTTGAGGATTGAGTCAAAATTGTTTTTTTTGACTATGTTACCCTTTAAATATGGCTGCCATGAAAATGGAAGGGCAGTGATAGGCGTGTGTACCTGGACAGGTTGGAAGTTAAAAAACAACTTTTTTTGATGATTGGTCAAATTGTTTTTTTTTATCTTAGTTACCCTATAGTAGGGCTGCAACAGTAATAGAGGGGAAGGTCAACAGGTGTACGTACCTTGGCCACATGAGTGTTAAAAAAACAAACTTTTTTAAAGATTGGTCAAAAAAATTTGACTTTAGTTCCCTTTAAGTATGGCTGCCACAGTAATGTATAAGTAATCGTAGGTGTTTGTACCTGGGTCTGGTTGAGGGGTATGTCTTTTTTGTGTTTACAACCATAACACTATCTTTTATTGCGGATAAATCAAATTTGTTTTTTTGACTTAGTTACCCTTTAAGTATGGCGGCACAGTAACGGATAAGTAATATCAGTAGGTGTGGGTGTACCGGGTCTGGTTGAGGGGTATTTCTTTTTTTTGTGTTTACAACCATAACCTATCTTTTATGAGGATAAATCTAAATTCGTTTTTTGACTATAGTTACCCTTTAAGTATGACTTCCATGGGATGGAAAGGATAGGTCAGTAGGTGGTGTACCTGTGTCTGTGTGGGGGGTTGGGGGTATCACCGTTTGTATTTATGACCATGAAACAACTGTTTTGAATTATCCACATTTGAGATTGTTACCATTATAGTCTATGGGAAAAAATGACCCGAAATTCGCAATAACGCCGTAATGTTTCTGCGGATTACTAGAAGATAGCACACTCTCCTATATGCCCCACAAGTCTGTACCGAATTTCATGTCTCTAGCTCAAAACTGTGGGAGGAGATACGGTCCCAAAAACGGAAGAATAAAACAGAAAGAAGAATAGAAAGAACAGGATTTGGCTTTTTCAAGCCATTAATTAGATTCTAAAGAAACACTGGTGAGTCTTAAAGACAGATCCGAGATTAAAAGATACCATTATAGTGGGCCTAGTTTCAGCTATAGACCCTTGCATATTGTGGGCTGATTTAACCCCCTCTTTGCATAAGACCCCTCCAACATTAGCACATCTATGTGCCTGAAATTTATGGGTACATATAATGGCGACAGAACAGATGTAGCTCATGTAATATATACAGGTCTCCCACCAGCTTTAATAGCGCTTTGTGTTTCATACAGCACAGTTTAATAGCAACTGGTCGGAGCTACAATATTAAACATTACTTCAACTGCAACTGCCGTCACAGGGTGTAGTATATTTGCTACCTGAGTGTGGCAAACAGTACGTGGACAACCACAAGATTAGCCACTAGGAGAATATGGAGCAATTAATGCCACAAAAAGAGGAGATATGAGATCAACTATAGCGCCCAATTTATATATTATCACAGTGGCTCCCTGTGCATTGAGTTCCAGATAATCCCTTTCACTGCCACAATTGAATATTCACATCTGTGCATAAATGCTTAAACTGCCACAGATCGTGAATATACGATTTGTGTGGCTTCCCCTTTAAAAAATAAAATTGCCCCCGAGCTAGGGGCGATCAGGGGGCAGAATTCAACTGCCCCCCTAGCCCCCCCATCGGTTTTTGTCTAGATCTGAGGTGGGATCAGGAGATAGCCTACCTTTTCTGAGGAGCCGCAATAGGCTGCAGGAGCAGGAGGAAGTCCTGCGATAAAGGGAGACCCCGGTGACATCACAGGATTTTCCCCTAGATGCCCCTGGTGGTCTAGTGGAGGTACTGCAGCACTGCGATCTCCATTCGATCACAGTGCAGTACCTGGTATAGTAAAGCTGTCAGTGTGACAGCTTTACTATACTTTTTGTGAATGGAACTCAAAGTTCCATTTACAAACAGATTTTTTTTCTAAGAGATCAAAATTTGGTGATCACTTCTGATCACCAAATTATTGATCTTTGCCAATGAATGAAAAATCACTTCCTCCGGCATATTTCCAGGAAGTGATTTTTCCCATCGGATTTCGAATTGGAAACGGGCATTTATGCCCGTATTCCACATTCGTTATCATTCCCTAAGATGATCTGATGATTATCTTTGGAATAATAAAAAAATAGGGGAAATGCACACAAAAAATTGTTTTCTCAAGCCCCAATGTCCCCGGTGATATCGGTTAAGTAAACGCAGATACTTTTTGTACGATTTCAAGGTAACTAAGCCTATTTTATAAGGAAATTTTGCAGAGGTACCAAAAAAACCGGATTGAATTTTTAGGATCATAAATGTGTGCAAAAACGTTGTGTTACTCTCCGTACTAACCGGTTTTTCACTAAAATACCACTAAAAGGGGAGAATGTGCCGTAGGGGTGGGTTTGTGGTGTTTTTAATTTTTTTTCTGTAACTGCACTTCTACATGCGTCCTATTTGAGCTTTAGTTGGTGGCCTTGTCTCTATTTGCACCCCGCAAATGGCACACCTTTTGATTCTGGACATGTGGGAGATTGCTATTTAGTGGGTTTTTTTTTCTTGTCAAGTGGGTTTAGGTAGTATTTTAACCTTTTTTGAATTTTCTTTTTTCACAAATCTTCTAAAACACGGAGTACTATGGATACAACAGCGTTGAATTCTTCATGTATTTATGAAGCATGGCATCGTAATGTAGCTGAAGGTGTGTAGATTCCAAAAATATATATTTGTGGGGGGATTTCCAGTTTCGGGGCTGTTTCCTTAGAAAAAGGTAGGTGTTCAATTACCAGAGCACTTTGATTTTTTTTTCTTGTAATTGCATTTGTGCATGCGTCCCATTGCGCTATTGGTGGCCACGTCTCTGTGTGCATCCACACATATGGCATACCGTTTGATTCAGGACATGTGGGAGATTGATATTTAGTGGGGGGTTTTATTTTGGGGGGCATTTCCCAAGTTTTGGGGCTTTTTGAAATTACAGAGCACTTTGATTTTTTTCTGTATTTGCCTTATGCATGCTTCCCTTTGAGTTAGTTGGTGGCCATGTCTCTGTGTGCACCCACGCATATGGCATACTGTTTGATTCAGACATTTGGGAGATTGATATTTAGTGAGTTTTTTTTTTGCTTTCAAGTGGTTTAGGTAGGATTTCAACCCTTGAATCATCATATTTTATTTGTCACAAACCTCCTAAAAACACGGAGTTCTATGGATCACTGGGCCTGGAATCTTCATGTATGTATGAAAACATGGCACCGTAACGTAGCTGAAGTGTGTAGATTCCAAAATATATAGTTTGTGGGGAGAATTTCCAAGTTTTGGGACTGTTTCCTTAGAAAAAGGCTAGGCTGTTTTTTCTTGTAATTGCATTTGTGCATGCGTCCCATTTGAGCTAGTTTGTGGCCACGTCCTCTGTGTGCATCCACGCATATGGCCTACCATTTTGATTCAGGACATGTGGGAGATGATATTTAGTGGGGGTTTTATTTGTGGGGGGCATTTCCAATTTTTGGGGCTGAGCACCTTGATTTTTTTCTTGTAATTTCACTTATGCATTCTTCCCATTTGATTAGTTTGGTGGTCATGTCTCTGTGTGCAACCACGCATATGGCATACCATTTAATTCAGGACATTTGGGAGATTGATATTTGGTAACTTTTTTTTATATTACTTAGGATTTTGGCATGATTTCTTATCTTTGAGGGTGTTTTTTTTCAAATTTTTTAGAAAATCTGCTAAAACTGCAAAATTCTACGAAGAACTGCGCCCACCGCCATTGATGGTATGAATGAACAACTACAGAATTACGTAGATAAAGGTGTGTGGATTCAAGAAAAATATGGTTTGTGGGGGTTGTTTTGTGGGGAAAAACTGCAGTCTGTTCAAATTCAGATTTGGCTGAATATTTTTGCTGTTTCTGAGCCATTGTGCATTGTCTCACTTCGTGGCCATTCGCTTCCACGACCGCGTGTGTAACCCACGCATATGCATACCGTTTGATTCAGGACATTTGGGAGATTGATATTTAGTACTTTTTTTTACATTCCATTAGGTTTTGGCATGATTTCTACCTTTTGAAGTTTTTTTTTTGTTCATTTTTTTCAGACAAATGCGAAATTCTATGAAGAACTGCACCCACACACATTGATGGTATGAATAACAAACTACAGCGTTTACATAGCTGAAGTTGGGTAGAATTCAGAATATATAGTTTGTGGGGGTTATTTCTAAGTTTTGGGGGTGTTTTGTGGAAAAAACTGCAGACTGTCCAATTCAGAGTTGGCTAAATATTTTTGCTGTTTTTGAGCCATCGTGCATTGTCTCACTTGTGGCTTTTCGCTTCCACGTCCACTGTGTACCACCACATATGGCATACCGTTTGATTCAGGACATTTGGGAGATTGATTTTAGTAACTTTTTTTTTACATTCCATCGGTTTTGGCATGATTTCTACCTTTTGAATTTGTTTTTTGTTCATTTTTTCAGGAAAGTGCGAACTTCTATGAAGAACTGTGCCCACACCATTGATATTATGAAGTGAACAAACTGCTGCGTTACATAGCTGAAGGTGGGTAGAATCCGGAATATATATTTTTGTGGGGGTTATTTCTAATTATGGGGGTGTTTTGTGGAAAAAAACTGCAGACTGTCCAAATTCAGTTGTGCTAAATATTTTTGCTGTTTTTGAGCCATCGTGCATTGTCTCACTTCGTGGCTTTTCGCTTCCACATCCACGTGTGTAACCACACATATGGCATACCGTTTGATTCAGGACATTTGGGAGATTGATATTTAGTAACTTTTTTTTTACATTCCATCAAGTTTTGGCATGATTTCTACCCTTTTGAAGTTGTTTTTTGGTTCATTTTTTCAGGAAGTGCGAAATTCTACGAAGAACTGTGCCCACACCATTGATGGTATGAATGAACAAACTGCTGCGTTACATAGCTGAAGGTGTGTAGATTTCAGGAATATTAGTTTGTGGGGGTATTTCTAATATATGGCATGTTTTGTGGAAAAACTGCAGACTGTTCAAATTCAGAGTCTGCTAAATTTTTGCTGTTTCTGAGCCATTGTTCATTGTCTCACTTTGTGGCCATTCGCTTCCACGTCCGCATGTGTAACTACGCAATGGCATATCTGTTTGATTCAGGATATTTGGGGATTGATATTTAGTAACTTTTTTTTTAGATTCCATGAGGTTTTGGCATGATTTCTACCTTTTGAAGTTGTTTTTGTTCTTCTACGAAGAACTGTGCCCACACCATTGATGGTATGAATAAACAAACTACAGTGTTCATAGCTGAAGGTGTTAGATTTCAGGAATATATAGTTTGTGTGGGGTATCTGATTTACGGGGGTTTTTTGTGGAAAAAACTGCAGACTGTTCAAATTCGGAGTGGCTAAATATTTTAGCTTATTGTGAGCCATCGTGCATTGTTTCACTTCGTGGCTATTCGCTTCCGCGTCTGCGTGTTGTAACCACACATATGGCATAACCGTTTGATTCAGGACATTTGGGAGATTGATATTTGGTAACTTTCTTTTTACATTCCATGGGGTTTTGGCATGATATTCTACCTTTTTGAATGATGTTTGATGTTAATTTTTTTTGAAAATCTGGTAAAAGTGCAAACTTCTCTACGAAGAACTCCACCCACATCATTGATGGTATGAATGAACGAACTACAGCGTTACATAGCTGAAGGTGTGTAAATTTTTAGGAATATATAGTTTGTGGGGGGTATTTCTGAGTTGGGGGGTGGTTTTGTGGAAAAACTGCAGACGTTCAAATACAAAACTGGCAATTTTTTTTTTTGCTGCTACTGACATTTGGCACTGGTCATGCTCTGGGTTAGTTGGTAGCCATGTCTCTGGGTCACCCATAAATGTGGCATACCGTTTTATTCGGGAGGGGTTAGGCTTTCATATTTGAGATGCGTTTGAACTTTCCTCCACAGTTTTTAGCTGAAATTCGCATTTGATTTTGTCTCTGATTTTACAGTTGAAAAAAAGGAAAATGTGAGAAAATAACTTACAATTGGACGAAGAGCTGCGTCCGGGTATCTGCATTTTGATCGAAACTTACCTCACTCGTAAAATCCTGCGGGTAGTTTCTATAAATATCTCACTTGTGGGGATATTTGAGTTAATTTGGTAGATATTCTATGTTAAATGATTATACACTTTCAATTGGTGTATATTCTTGAAGGTGCAGTTTTAGTTTGGGGGGATCTCCTGTACAGAAAAGTGGGCTACCTACATATATCTAGTATCGTTGTACTCGGGAGTATCAGAGCTTTTAAAACAGTAAGATTTTTGTGCGTACCGTTAGATAACTAAAAATGGGCAAAATCCATGAAAATTTGCAATTTTTTCATTTTTTTACATATTTTACCCATAATTCCAGTAAAATTTCCAGAAAGTTACAAAATTCTGTTACCACCGTGTTAAAGTACACTTTGTCCTGAAAAAAAACATGTATAATATTCCTGATTTACTGCAAGGTTTCCTACTGTAAAATTAGTCTAAAGGCAAAATCCTAAAAATTCTTCTGGCACTTAATGCAAAAAAAATATGAAATTCTTCTGGCAATGAAAGGGTTTATTGCCAGGCCTAAAAGGTCAATTAGGAAGGAGACACAATTCAGAACTTCTCCAGGAAGCATACTGGATGTTCTGGCCTTAATCCAGTTGTACCCTTTGGTCTTAATGCAGATTTTGAACTTATTAGCTTCTTAACTCCAAATGATCTCTCTCTTTCCCCCATTTTCATGTATTCTTTCTGATAGATCTGTAACAATACAGATCTGTCTTGTTCTATATATACAGTGGTTGGCAAAAGTATCGGCCCCCTTGAAGTTTTCCCCACTTTTTGTCACATTACTGCCACAAACATGAATCAATTTTATTGGAATTCCACGTGAAGGATCAATACAAATGGTGTTCCTAGAAGTGGAACGAAAATCATACATGATCCAAACATTTTTAACAAATCAATAACTGCAAAGTGGGTGTGCAAAATTATTCAGCCCCCTGAGTCAATACTTGTAGAACCACCTTTTGCTGCAATTACAGCTGACGGTCTTTTAGGGGTATGTCTCTCAATGATTCAACTCAAGTTCTCCAGCCAACATGTTTCCATGTCCTGGGAGACTAAGAAAAAAGTTCAGTGAAAAATTACTTTTAAATTTCTTAGTTTATATTATGCATACCTAGTTATTCTACATATTATCTTCCATTTGAAAAATCAGTTGAATTTATACCCTTTGCTATTCCCTGCTGTTGCCATTAGTGAGATGACATTTCAGGTTCTGTAGTGGCCCTTCCCTTCCCAGAATGCACACTACCTTGAAATGCTCCTAACATGGCAAGGGCATGTCCACCCCTTTTTTAAAATTTCATATGTTGTAGGGCTTCTCCCCCCAGCCCCAACGCATTATTCTGATTTTCAGAAACTCCCCCCATCTTTACTTACCTTCCCTCTATCCTCCGCCTTACTGCCTGGCCCTCTGCTTGCATGAAACTGCAAGCAGGGTCTGGACAGGCAGCCGCTGTCCGTGATTGGCTGAAGGCAGCCAATCACAGACGTGGCTACCAGTAGTTCAGAATGCCGGGGAAAGAGGGAAGGTAAGTAGAGTTCGGGGGTCTTTCTGAAAAAGAATAATGCAGTTGGGGCTGGGGGAGAAAGCTCTACATATATGAAAAGGGAATTACACTAGGGGGGAAAGATGAAAATGGGTGGGAGAGGGAGGGGGGGGAGGGCTTTACTGCGCATGGCAAAATTCTCCCGGAGGAGAGACAGGAGCAGTCATATATGGACTCTGCCAGGCTCCTGGTGGCCAGTTTTTGGGACTTTGGGGAGAGATTGCAGGGCAGCCATTTGGAGCTGGGATGTAGGTAAGGATTTTATACACTACAGATTGGGGCAAGTAGTGGGAATTTATAGCTTTGGGGGTGGACATGCCCTTTAATTAATTTGGCTTGAAAAAGCAAATCCCTGTTCTTTCTATTTCTTTTTCTCCGCTTTTTTGATGTATCTATCTCCTCCCACAGTTTTTGAGCTAGAGGCATTTTGAGCTACAGAAATGCGGGGCATATAGAGAAGTGTGCTATCTTCTAGCTAAGGAATCCCTAGAAGATAGCGGATTCCTTAGCAACACCCCAAAAAAGACATACCCCCCTCAACCAGAACCCTGGTACACACACCTACCGATCTACTTATCATTACTGTGGCAGCCATACTTAAAGGTTAACTAAATTAAAAAAACTAATTTAGATTTATCCTCAATAAAAGATAGTTTTATGTTGTAAACACAAAAAGACATACCCCCTCAACCAGACCCAGGTACACACACAACAGATTTACTTATCCATTACTGACAGCCATACTTAAAGGTAACTAAAGTAAAAAAAAAATAATTTTGATTAATAATCAAAAAGTTTGTTTTTTTAACCCCCAAGTGGCACAGGACATACCACTACTGACCTACCTCTCCATTACTGTTGCAGCCATACCTAAAGGGTAACTGAAGTAAAAAAAATGAATTTTGACCAATCATCAAAAAGTTTGTTTTTATAATCGCCAACCTGACACAGGTACACACACTACTGATCTACTTATCCATTACTGTGGCAGTCATACTTAGGGTAACTAAAGTCAAAAAACAAATTTTGACCAATCATCAAAAAGTTTGTTTTTCTAGCCCCCAGGTGACACACTGTGTAGGGTCGGACCCTGCACTCCTCAACCAGTTATGCAGTAAAGCACTGCAAATTGTTTACATGCTGGGTGCTCCAGTTACTGTAGCCAACAGTCCATATATGCAATATAGATAATCACCGGGCACACCCAGTCTTAGGTGCAAAACCAAATTTATTGTGACACAGGTACATATACCTACTGACCTACCCCTCCATTTACTGTTGCAGCCCTACCTAAAGGGTAATTAAAGTCCAAAAATTTTTTGACCAATCATCAAAAAGTTTGTTTTTTAACCCCTAACCCCACACAGTACACACACCTACTGATCTACTTATCCTTTACTGTGGCACCATACTTAAAGGGTAACTAAGTAAAAAAAACTAATTTTTATCAATAATCCAAAATTTGTTTTTCACCCCCCATGGGGCATAGGTACACACACCTACTAACCTACCCCTCCATTACTGTTTCAGCCATACTTAAAGGGTAACTAAGATCAAAAACTAATTTTGACCAATAATCAAAAAAGTTTGTTTAACTTCCTACCTGATCGGTACACATGCTTACTCACCACCCTTCCATTTTCATGGCAGACATATTTAAAGGGTAACTATAGTCAAAAAAACAATTTTGACTAATCATCAACAAAGGTTTTTTTTAAAACCCCCAACCTTACCCAGGTACATACTACTGACCAAAATATAATTCAGCTCACCACACTCCTATAGATTTTTGGTTGCAGAACAGATGTCTGTTCCTGGACAAAAGTTCAAAATAAAGTGTGTAAAGTTCAAAATAAAAGTGTGTAGTAAAGAACCAAAAACTCAGGCACCCCCCGCAGGTATTGCTATAAACAACATTCATTGTGCACACGACATGTTTCGGACAGTCAAGGTCCTTTCTCAAGAGTCTACTACTGACCTACCCTTCCATTACTGTGGCAGCCATACTTAAATGGTAACTAAGTCAAAAAAACTAATTTCCACCAATCATCAAAAAGTTATTATTTTATCCCCCAACCTGACACGAGTACACCCCACCAACTGACCTGCCTTTAATTCATGTGAAGCCATATTTAAAGGGTAGTTTCTAGTTTACTGATTGGCTGTTGGATGGGTCAAACATGCACAATGTCTACTGACAACTGAATCAACCCAGATGCTGGGTCAAGACCATAATGGTCCTATTAGGGGTCCAGTAAACAGCGTCCGTATTTCTGAAGCATTTATTGATACACAAACAAAATGCTGAATGGGCAGGTTAAGGTCATTAGGATGGAAAAGGCTGCTCTTTTTTCTTAAAGTCTATCGCGATACGGTACTTCTTGGATATCTTCTATCTCTCTGGTAGGACCTTTACAGGGATTCAATAACAGTTCTTATCGAGAAAAATGGTGAAAATTTAGCCCCAACAAATCAGATGTTGAGCTTTTAAAAGTTAAATAAGATATGATGGGTTGGGGCACAAATACACCATTCTTCACGATAAGAACTTTTATGAATCTCCCTGTTAGTGTTTTCCACTCTGGTTTAGCTCCACTCCTCGCCCCCTACCTGTGGGAGTACCGCAATTCTCACCACTTCTTCTTTCTCCATTTACACCTATGCCTTGGACTCATTAGTTCATTTGGAGTTCAGTTTCACCTGTAAGTGAATGATACTCAAATTTACATCTCTTTACGTTAACAGTACAGCTATATCCCCATCACTTCAATCCTCCTAACTCTGCTGCCCCGCTCATTCTCATTTCTCTTCTCGTTCTCTAACAACTCTCCTCTCTGTCAGTCCCTCTACTGGCTGCCCATCATGCAAATCCTATCCTATCCTATATAGCACTATCCAACACAGCGCCTCCATACATCTCAGAGCTGATCCACAGATACCATTGCAAGACGCAACCTCCTCTCTGCAAATGATATCCTCTCACCCACCCTCATCACCTCTTTTTATGCCCGCATTCAGAACTTGCCCATGCTGCCCCTCTGCTCTGGAACTCACTTCCTCCATCTTTCTTTCATTCCCCACCTCTTAATACCTTCAAACGGAACCTTAAAACCCACTTCAGGCAAGCATATAACCTGGCCTCTTACTGACCCAAACCAGAAGATGGAGTTTGCTTCCTCCAAGATCCACTGACAGAGCCTATCACCACATGTATTTATACTTAGCATTTATTCTAGATTAAAAAGTGCATTCTACTCAAACATCATACACTGCTAGTAAGCTAAAAAGTAACCAGCTTGATGTGTTTCATGCCTTCACGCACTTCTTTAGAGGTAGGTTCCTGTTTCACACTCTTTTAATAAGGGATATGACATTAATTAATTCATTAATTAATTTATTAATGTAGACTAAAATCAACATTAACCCATTGACGCCTGTGAGACTACCTTACTCTATATACATCGAACACCATTTAAATATTTTGGTATTGAAGTGTCTCAACAGTGATGGTATCAAATATAAATATGCATCATGTGGATTTGAGAATTACTAACTAATCAATATTAACTCTAACTCATAGGAATATATCTATTCAAGCAAACCGTGAGATATATGCTGTTCAAACAAAGCATGAGACCTCCCAATCATTTTGAGACCTGATGGAATTCTAGTTTGATGGTCAAAATCAATTTAGCCTCCTTACTAAATTAAGTGTTGTCTAATTTTCTATACCCTATCTTTTAGCCTCCTAGTAGTAAGTCCAATATATTTTTTTTTACACTAGCTGCATGTTGCCAGAAATACCTATAGTTAGTACAACAGTTGATATAACTTTATTTTATAAGTCCTTCCAGTAACAGTCTTGGAACATAGGAGCCACTGTTAAATAATTGCAACGTATAGGCTTATTACGATGTAACCAGGTTTTTGGCTGTTCTATCCGTCCTCATTGACTCGGGGCAACCCAATTAGCTATAGATCTGGGCTTTTATATATGTTTCTAGGGCGTAGGGATAATACTTGATTAAGAGCAGGATCTAAGAGTAATATTGGCCAGTATTGTTTCAAAATTCATGTATCTGTATGATTGAGCAGAGAATGGATTGATAAATGACACTCGACTTTATAGATTCAGAATTTTCTGCTAGATCTATCTCTATTAGATCTTACATTAGATATTTCATACTCTTAGTATCAGTAGGGCATCTGAATCTAGCTCTTCTCCTAGTACCAATCCTTTTTTGGGATCGCTTAGGTACTTTGTCACAGGCCACTTTTATGACCTTGATCATAACCACGTTGTAGAAATCTGTTCCACTTTCCACATTGGAGCAGATCCTGCGTATCCGTAACATATTTTACTAGTTGGGATAGAGCTCTAGTGGATCTCAGATGTTGACTCTGATAATATAGAAGGGTGTTTCTAGTAATAAGTGGCAGTTGATAACAAACACCTCATCTGGCTGGTAAATTAGGGGCTTTGATAGCTAAAAGCCATACTTTGGATACATATTAGCAAAGCATCATTATTATCACATTATTACCTGGACTGTTAATTTTTTTCTCTCCCTGATCCATCTCTGCATAGTACCCAGTGTGACGACCAAAATCGCTAAGTCGTAAGGAGATTTTGCGCATTGCAGGAGTTAGGTAAAGTACCAGAAGTGAGGACTTAGGAGATTTGGGTACAATATTGCAAACCCACCTACTTGTGCTTACTCGATCCTGCAATGCAATACACGATTATATCGGTATTGCGTTGCATGATCGCGGAAAGTAGAAGCGCGACTTTGTGCTCCCTTACAGCCCTGTATGATACCTGTTAAGTTTCGGGCTACTAGGTAGCACAAAACTTAACTTAAGGGGTATTCTATCGGAGTGCTCCGCTACTTCCAAAAACATTTGTTACTAGTAGAGGCGGGCGAATGAACTTGGTCCTTTGAAATCATGCGTGTGAATCATGTGTACCTGTGGATCAACAATAATAGTTTATTAGTAATAAAATTAAATTTGGGTACTAAATAATAATATATTTAGGACATATATAAGTCATTTGGGGGTAGAATGTTTCTTTAATTAAGTTTTCTGTAACCAGATTGTTAAATCTATACAGTAAAACTGCTGAAATGTTGCTGGAATAATTAGTAAAATGATTTTCTTGAATTTGCCATAATTTGCAGTTTATTATGTAATCTATTAAATGGTTTGTTTATTTCTTAAATTATATTATAGTGAATTTATATAGCGCCAACATCTTCCGTGGCGCTTTACAGTTGCTTAGTATACATAAGGAAACATACATGTTACATACAGGTAGTAAATTGAACATTTTAAACGCCACTTATTTCAGCGCACAGTGTATTGTTTTCTTCTGCCAGTTCTTTGAAGCATTCTTATCTTGTTACTGCAGAAATAGTTACATATTTATGTGCAATATACATGGGAGTTGTGTGCAGGCTGATTAACTTGGTTTTTGTGTATGTGTGAAGTGTTAGTTGCTGATAAACTACTTCATTATGTGACACACTAAATTGTGCGTTCAAAAGCAATGAATAGGATTGTTATCCCCCTGCTGGTTTGATATGCAGCTTTAAATATCATATGGCTTCCATGTCTCAGTCTTAGAAGGGCTATAAGAACTGTGTGTGTGTTAGAGAGAGACATTATATAGGCACCACAGAGGATATTAAAGGCATGTCCACCCCAAAACTATAATCCCCCGAACTACTGGCCCCACCATTGTAGTGTAGTTTAATCCTTACCTCACATCCCAGCTCCATGGGTTCTCCTGTAGTCCCCCCAAAGTCCCAAAAACTGCCCACCAGGAGGATACAAGTCCATATGGACTCTGCCTGCTACCTGGCCTCCGGGAGAATTTTGGCATGTGTACTGCAGCCCTTCTCCCCTCCCTCCCCCTCCTCTCCCTCCTCTCCGGATTCCCTCCCCCTAGCGTATAACCCCTTTAATATAGCCTTCCCCCATGTCTCCCACCCCAACCGCAAATTTTTATTTTTAGAAAGCTCCCCAAACTCTTACTTACCTCTCCTCTTTCCTCCTGCTGCACTGAATGACCGGCAGCTGCGTCCGTGATTGGCTGCCGCTCAGCTAATCACGACCGACTGCGTCCCGCCCCTCTGCTTGCATTTTCTCGCAAGCAGAGGGCCGGAGCGCGGCGGAGGAAAGAGGGGAGGTAAGTAGAGTTTGGGGGGCTTTCTAAAAATAAAAATTATGCGGTTGGGGCTGGGAGACATGGGGGAATACTATATTAAAAATTACATTTAAGGGTGGACATACCCTTTAAGCACCTGTGTGGGTACCTTTAGGGTAAGAAACCAATATTTTTGTACTATTTTCTAAGTTTTAGGCTGTATATAAAAAGTGACAAATGTAAAAAGCATATATCAATTGTGGTAAAACAATAATTTGGGGGGAAGGGCTCCCCTATACATGTCACCATCCCTCCCGATGGCAAGACAGGAGGCAGAGACCTTTTGGACAGGAAGACAGCTCCTACTCTTCAGTTTCCAGGAATTTGAAGATGCACTACAGGAAAACCATAAGGAGCAGGTATAAAAGGGAAGGACTTTTTAAAAAAAAATACAGTAGTGGGTTACATTTTAGGTTGGGGGGTGGACATGGCCTTTAAACAATGATATAGTAAAATAAGTAACATGCCATACCATTTCACCTTATGTAAAAGCTTTTCTCCCCAGAACACCTATATATTGTAAGATTCTAAGTTGCATTTAGTACATGTAAGATAAGGGATAATATGCTACCTAGTGTAATATAAGGAGATTACGCCACCGAGGAGTTCCCTGACCATATAGATTTATACAGGTCAGGGGACTCCTAGGTGAAGTAATCTCTGTATATTAGTCTGTAGGTAGCGTATTATTCCATATAATACATAAGGCACATAATACCTAAACAAAAAAACAGCACAGGCAGCACACAACCAACCAACTCTCTCATCATCCCCCTCCTGTAGATACTCCCTGTATCTACCCCCATCACCCCCTTCCTGTCTCTACCCCCCACCTCCCTGTATCTACCTCCCACCTTGTATCTACCCCCCTATCTACCCCAACCTCCCTGCCCCTACTGTATCTATCCCCCCTCCCTGTATCTAAGACCCCTGTCCCTCCCCCCCTTCCTGTATATACTCCACCCCCTCCGTCTATACTCCATACAAGTGAAGCTGATTTCCAGGATATAAAGTGTTAACCATTCTGTTTTTTTATTGAAATGTAAAGGTACTGAACAGGTTACACTCATGTCCTCTTCCCCTCCCATCTGGATCCTGTCACAGATTGAACTGCATGGAAGATAAGGAGCAATGTCCAGCCGAGTCAATTTATGACTCATTCGAAGGAGCCCCCCCAAAAAACATTGTTTGCTGTTTTGGTTCAATAAAAGTTATTCATTTGCCTTTGGGTGTGTGATCTTCAATCAGTTTGATACTATTTTGTATAATATTTACCTGGGGGTAAAGGTTGGAAGAATTTACAACAATTTTCAAAATAAAGGAACAATATTGTAATTTAACATTTAAACATATATCAAAACTTTTCATGTAGATGTACCGTGTATACTCAAGTATAAACCGAGATACTTAGAAAAATAACAAATATGTTAACGGGAACCTCTTGCTGAATCAGAGTTCATTGACTTGAGCCAATTAGTCATCTATAATTAACCAAACAGTGCCTTAAATGCAATCAGGGTTATTCAATAAAAGTTCTTATCGTTAAAAATGGTGCTAATTTTGCCCACCCAATCAGATGTTAGCTTTCAAATGTTAAATAAAATCTGATTGATTGGAGCAAAATTAACACCATTTTTAACAATAAGAACTTTTATTGAATCTCCCTGAATATCTCCATCATCTCCATTACCGCTGCTGCAGTACTGATACAAAACATTCAGGCCTATGTAATAAAAGTTAAAAATAATCATTAAAAATAGTGGTAATTTTCCCCCAGACAATCAGATGTTAGCATTGGCATCCATGGCATTACTTATGAAAAGCACACTGAATATGTACGTATTTGATAAATATATCGGAAGATTAAAAGCAAATTACTATGCTCAAGGCCCTAAATTCAACCTCTTGCAAATAAGTTCACATATAAAATTATCTTACATCCTCAATACAGAAAATAAAAAATTGTGTGATCCTAAGTATATATCCAACCAATTTGCAACCAAATACATACAACCCATCCAATCTAGATTTTACATTTTTTTGGGATAACATTAATCTACTATCCTTCCCAAAACACAACTAAAAGAAATCAATAAACCAATATTATTATACAAAATTAAAAAAAATGATTTATTCTTTACCAAAAAACAAAGTACCTGGGAATGGATGGTTTAATAACTGAATAATACAAATTGTTTTTGGATATTTTAGAGCCTTATCTACAGGCCTCATTTGGAATATGCAGTGCAGTTTTGGAATTCTGAGTATTTTGGAAAGGGAAAGGGTTTAGAGAAGGGTAACTAAATTAACTAGAAAGGGAAAGTTTAAGTAAAAACTTTGAATTTGGCTTGAAAGACCACATTTTGAAAGGGAATTTGTGTGTTTGTGCTGCAGATTATAAAACTCAATATTGCAGATGATGAGGACGTTGTTGTTTTTTACTTACCCTTTAAATATGTCACATGCATTAAAGGTAGGTCAGTTGGTGTATGTGTACTTGTGTCAGGTTGGGGGATAAAAGACTAACTTTTTTGATGTTTGGTCAAAATGTGTTTTTTTTTTACTATACTTACCCTTTAAATATGATTGCCACATGAATGAATGGGTACCTCAGTTGGTGTATGTATCTGTATCAAGTTGAAAGTTAAAAAAACAAACTTTTTTGACTTTTGATCAAAATGTATTTTTCACTAGTTACCCTTTAAATATGGCTGCCATGAAAATGGAAGGGTTGGTGAGTAGGCGTGTGTACCTGGATCAGGTTGGAAGTTAAAAAAGAAACTTTTTTTGATGATTGGTCAAAGTTAGTTTTTATTATCTTAGTTACCCTTTAAGTATGGCTGCAACAGTAATGGAGGGGTAGGTCATTAGGTGTGTGTACATATGCCCCATGGGGGTTAAAAAAAACTAACTTTTTTGATTTTTGATCAAAATTCGTTTTTTGACTTTAGTTACCCTTTAAGTATGGCTGCCACAGTAATGGATAAGTAGATCGGTAGGTGTGTGTACCTGGGTCTGGTTGAGGGGGTATGTCTTTTTTTGTGTTTACAACCATAAAGCTATCTTTTATTGAGGATATATCAAAATTAGTTTTTTTGACTTTATTTACCCTTTAAGTATGGCTGCCACAGGAATGGAAGGGTAGGTCAGTAGGTGTGTGTACCCATATGAGATTGGGGTATGAGTTTTTGCATGTATGACTATATAACTAACTTTCCTTGATGATTGATCAAATTAGTTTTTTGACTATAGTTACCCTTTGACTATAGTATAGCTTCCATGGGAATGGAAAGTTAGGTCAGTAGGCGGGTGTACCTGTGTCTGTGTAGGGTGTTGGGGGTATCACCATTTGTATTTATGACCATGAAACAAAATGATTTTAAATATCCACATTTGAGGATAGTTACCATTATAGTCTATGGGGAATAAAATGTCCCGAAATTTGCAGATAACGCCCTAACGTCTGTACCGAATTTCATGTCTCTAGCTCAAAAACTGGGAGGAGATACAGTCCAAAAAAGCAGAAGAATAAAAAGGAAGAAGAAGAAATAGAAAGAACAGGAATTTGGCTTTTTCAAGCCAAATTAATAAAGGGACAGATTGGATTAAGTTACAATCATGTACACTAGAGAAAAAAATACTTGCATGAGAATATGATCACTGTGTATAAATACATTACTGGGCCATACAATAAACTGTCTGAGGCATTGTCCACCAATAGAACATATCAGAGGACACGCGGACATCCCTTAAGACTGGAAGAAAAGAAGTTTGGTCTTCAAGGTCGGAAGAGATTTTTCACTGTGAGAACGGTAAAACTATGGAACAACACTGATGTGGTGATGGCAGGTTCATTGGCACAAAGCAAAAAGTACCCCTAGTTATTGAGGAAATAGAAATTACCTGTTTTTTTACAGAATTTCCCTGAGGGCTAGGCCACACTGCTGCGTTTTTTTTTTGCGTTTGCGCTTGCGATTGCGCTTTTAAAAAAATAATTGAAACGCGGCAACGCAAAAAAAACGTGTGTTTTTTGGTGCAATTGCGTTTTGCGTTCTGCATTTTTAATCGCAATCGCATGCGATTTCCTATACTTATTGAAGAAATCGCAAGCGCAAACGCAACAAAATCGCACATGAAATCGCATGCGATTGCATTTGCGTTTGCGTTTCAGTGTGGCCTAGCCCTAAAAGTGTGCATCTCATATGCTCATGTGCAGAGAGTACTGTCCGTCGGTACCTGTCAGAGGACGCGGTGAAGGAGCGAGAGTCCGAGTAAGTTGCTTAACTTCATTCTTGTATGTTTTATTGAAAAACAAGAGGTAAGACAGCTTTACCACAGTTCCTTAACCTCCCATTCTTCAATAAAAGTGAAAAAGTGCAAAAAGTGGTTTTAACTATTGGAGATACCCTTTAATATAAAAGATAAGTTATCAACTATGAGTAAACACAGTTTTGCTGTTATAAAACTGTTGTGCGATATCGTTTATTACCTATCGTTATTATTTTACCAGTACTGGCAGTGACATCATAGCTGCACCAAGCATATACTACTATTTCACTGAACAGTGGTGCGGGAGAAACCACTTTGATGTTAATATAAAAGAGATGACTATTTTATTAAATAGAAATATGAGTTAAGGAAAAAGTGTTTGCAATTTTGCAAGGTAAATTTACATGTTATTATAATTGGTATTTGTGGTACTTAGATGGGATATCTCCGTATCTACAAAATCGTTCTGCTCAAATAAGTTCTTAAAAAATATTTTCTCAAATGTTCTATTTGTATCATATTTAATTATTACTGTAAAAATGTTACATTATTCACTAAGTATATTTCATTAATATATCTTTATTATATATGAAAATCTTCAATAAAAATTTATGATAAAAAGGAAGGTCCCTTTATGTTGTAGAACCAGTGGCATAGCTAGGAATCATTGGCCCCCCAGCAAGACTATGATGGGGCCCCTATCCGTGATTCATCCACAGCGGTTTTCTGGAAGGAGGCTATATCTGTCATAGGAAAAATAAGAACATGGGGCCCCCTTGGCTCCCGGGCCCCCTGCGGTTGCTCCGCTGGTAGTTACACCCCTGTGTAGAACTTTGCAGTGCTGAGATTTACATTTAGACTAATGCTGGTCATACATTAGGATTTCTCCCAACATTTCTGGGATGTGCAAGCAATATAGGGACAACCACCTGCAATGTGCAATTAAGGGCTAGGCCACACGACGTGATCCGATCACAAATTAAAAAGCACACACTAGTGTTGGTCAATTGCTCTAACCACACTAGGTGCACTGACGTGTGTTGCTCTGCAATAAGGTATTCAAAGTGCATGCAATCTGCATTTTTTCACAATCACATGCAATCTAATTGCGCAACATTGAACAGTCAATTGCAGCAATGTGGTATTAAGAGACTGATAAACAAAGATTAGGTATGGGGTAGGCTGCAGCGTTTGACATATCCTCTAGGCAGAAACATCCATAATTTATGGTAATCCTCAATAACATGTATGAGCACTGACACACTGGCATAGGTAGGAATCAATGGGGCTTGCATGGTCTTCTCCCTGGTAGTTACATTCCCGCTTACATATGTTGGGTCAGACTTTACACTTTTTTGTGTGGATCTCTACTTCGGAAGATGAGAGACTGATAAATAATTCTTACTGGATAGAAACACTCCACCCCATGTACTGTATATACTCTGACATTGCTGCCGGTTTCTTGAAAGAATCATATATGGGCTGTGTCTCAGGTTACGGGTATATTTCTGTTTACGTTCCATATAAAATAACCTGATCAGGGCAGGCGAGCAAGATTTGTTACTGGCACCTTGCACCCCATCCAAAACACCCCCTGGTCACACACAATACGCTGCTGAATGCCGCTTGCCTTGGCCTGCTTCGAATCAAGTCGAGACACCACCTGTCTTACAGTTTCTGCAGTGCGTGCTTGTATATATTGTGCGTACATCATTAAGTAACACATAACGCACTAAGGGGGAGATGCAATATTGCTTGCAAAATGCCCAAGTCAGTGTAAAACCCACGCTAGCTGACATATTATCGGGTTAGCGTGGGTTTTACACTGAGTGTGCGTTACCTGCGCCATTTCTGAGAATGTTTGGAAATAGCGTGGCGCAGGCAATGCAAAACCGCCTTAGTAAGGTTTTGTGCTATTATGTAGCACGAATCTTTATGCCATTGAATAGGAGGCGTTAGCCGGTGCACTTACCTGCCAGAGATCCCACAATGTACAAAATTTCGCACGGGGATTTTTGCATCATGGGAACTCGGGCAGGTAAGCTGTGTCTGAAGAAATTATTGAATCACCCCCTAATTGCAGAGACAGAACAGCACAACATACGGACATATTAAGTAAGGCTTATGTGTGTTGGGGCTTTGTCTGTGGGGTGGTGATGATGCATACATTTGATCTGCAGGACCATAACTGGGGGGGGGAGGGGGAGCTGTGGCACAGATGTGGCACCTCAGTATCTTTTAAAACCAGTTGTGCTGTCTAAAGTTTTTTAGTTAAATGCTGTCATTGTTTTTTTTTTTCACATCTTGCATTTAAAGAACCTAAAGTAAAAAAATACTAAAAGAGATATATGAAGTCCCTAAATAATAATTAGACCTACCCAAGATTAGATTGGAACGCAAAAGAAAAGATTAGGTTAAGACAAGGTTAAAATAAAAAAACTCATTTTATACTCTATAGAATTTTTTGTGACAAAGTATGAATAAAGATTACTAAAGTCTTGTTTTCAGGCATTAGAGCATATAGTCAATTGTAGAAAAATTGCTTGAGATCCAATACTGTATGTATACTGAGTAAAAGTAGCAAGCATGTCAGTTAACATTCATTTTAATTTCATAGTACCCGAACATAGTGTAAAATGTTTAGTAAATAGATCAGTGAATTTAGTAATTTAATCTAGACTCATGTCATGCATATCCTGCACAAAGAATTCAAGGCTATGCGTTTCAAAGTCATGTTCTTGACCTACACTATATTTTATATTGGAACAATAAATTTTAATTTTACAAGAGGTCAGTGCAGGCAACAGAAAAAAAATTCCTTAACTAAGCAAAACCCTTGCTGAATGACTGTTTTTATTTCTCTGGATGTTTTTACAATGGACTGTTCCAGGTGTCACTGTTTTACAGCGGATCCAAGCTTTTCCTTTGAGATGTGTGAAGCTGTATATAGTGGGACTTTAGTCACTATAGTCACTTTATGTTAATAAAATACTTCTGTTTTTTTTAATATCGAAAAACACTTCTAGTTCTGTCCATTAGGCCCAGTACACAGTCAATTGATCTGATTGCACGTACCTTTACTGCATACGCGCGATCACCTGTATAAAAACAGCTGATCCCGGTAACTATGGGGAGAGGAGGCCTGAGATCCTGCAGTTTTGCTGCTGACATACATTATTATTATGATTATTAAATCCCAAATGCATCATCTTACATTAATTAACATTGAATCTCATCTGCCATTCTGCTGCCCATTTTGATAACCTAGGTCTGCTTACAACACTTGCACATCATTTGAAGTTTCCAAAGCTCTACATAGTTTAGTGTCATCAGCAAACACAGAGACCTTGCACTCAATGCCCCCTTCTAAGTCATTTATATACAGATTAAACAGAAGTGGCCCTAGTACAGAACCCTGAGGCACTCCGCTTAGAACTTTAGCCCACATAGCTGTAGCTCCATTTACCACCACTCTCTGTTTGCGATCCAATAACCAGTTCTCTATCCATGAACAAATGTTTTCTTCTAGGCCAACAGTCCTCATTTCATACATTAGTCGCCTATGTGGCACAGTATCCAAAGCTTTCACAAAATCCAAGTATACCACACCCACTGCTGTGCCTGAATCTAAATTTTTACTCACTTCCTCATAAAAACCAATTAAATTTGTCTGGCATGATCTATTTCTCATTAATCCATGCTGACTACTACTAATAAGATAAGTTCTGGAGACAAAGTCAAAGATATGATCCCGTAACAATGTTTCCAGCACTTTCCCTACCATTGATGTTAGGATTACAGGTCTATAGTTACCAGGCTGTGAATGACTACCTTTTTTGAATATTGGTATTACATTGGCTTTTATCCAATCCAGCGGCACATCCCCAGACCAAAGTGAATCTGAAAAGATGAGAAACAGTGGTCTAGATAGAACTGAACCAAGCTCTTTTAAAATCCAGGGATGCAATCCATCTGGTCCTGGGGCTTTATTAATATTTACTTTGTCTAATTGTTTCTGTACCATATCCTCTGTCAGCCAATGTGAATACTCCTCATTCCTCCCCTGAATATTTTTACAATATGCAGGATTCTCTATAGTGAAAACCGATGTAAAAAAACGGTTTAGCAGATTAGCCTTTTTGGCATGCTCTACAACCATCTCCCACGTTTAATGGTCCCACATTCTCAGTCCTGATCTTTTAACCATTTACAGTATATAATTAAAAAACATTTTGGGGTTGCACTTTTTTGTTTGGCTCTCAGTATTTCATTTTCTATTTTAGCTAGTTTAATTGCTTTCTTGCAATCTTTATTACAGCTTTTATACTCCCTGTAAGACTGTTCTGTTCCCTATTACATTTAAAAATGTAATAGTTTAATATCCCTTTAAAAGTGGTCCACATCTGCTCAATATATTTACCTAGAAAGAATTTCCACCAGTCTATGAGCAGGAGTGATTCCTGTAACAGCATAAAATTAGCTTTCCTAAAGTTAAGTTTTTGTTAACCCAGTGCATTTTAGTTTTTTGCAACCTATATTAAAAAACACTATATCATGGCCCCTATTCCCTAAGCTTCCCATTACCTTCATTTCCAAAATGAATTTCCATTAGATATCACCAGATCCAACAACGCATTCTGTCTAGTAAGAACTTCTACCATCTATGAAAGAAAATGCTCATATAGGAAATTTAATAATTTTATACCTTTTAAGGGGCTGGCAGTTTCCCTTACTCCAATCTATGTCAGGGTAGTTAAAATCCCCCATAACCAAAACATGCCCCATACCAGCAGCCTTCGCCAACTGCATATGGAGATTCATTTCCACCTCCTCCCCGGCATTTAGCGGCTTATAACATACCCCAACAATTAATTTACCCACCTTCTTGCTTCCTGTACACAGCTCTACCCATATTGTTTCTGCCATATCGTTTATACCCCCATCTATTTCATCTTTCAGAATTGGCTTCAATTCCTGTTTAATATACATACATACCCCCTCCTTTTTTATTAACTCTGTCATGTCCAAATAAGGAGTATCCTTCAATGTTTACTGTTCAGTCGTGAGAATCATTTAGCCATGTTTCTGCTATATCGATCACATCATACCTTTCCTTTAAAGCTATCAGTTCTAATTCCCCAGTTTTTCCAGCCAGTCTTCTTGCATTTGTAAACATACATTTTAGATTATCAATTGATTTACTTCCATACTTGGATGTACATGCCCCCTTATCCTCTATGCTGTCCCCTCCCCGGTCTCCTCCCTCAGTTGTGTCATTAGCCCCCTGATCCATAACTTCTCTATCTATCCCTGTGTAGTTCAACGTACCCTCCCCCCCATTAACTCCTTTTTTACCCAGTGATCTCTGCAAAACCTACCCAGGCACTTCAATAGTTAAAGTTCAACATAGCAAATCTGGGAAACCGCAGTTACCCGACCCGATGCAGGACTCGAATTGGGCTGCCACCATGTTTAAGTGGGTGTGGCTTTGTCAGTGGGTGTGGCCAAAATTTTACGATTTTGAACTTCCTATCACATAGGTATTTAAACAGTTCCTCAGACAGTCAATTAGCAATAACACACACATATATATATATATATATATATATTTTAGGGAGCTCACTGCGCAGTGGTTTTATTATTAGATATTTTATCTATATATATGTTCAATATAGGTTCCGTATATACTCGAATATAAGTCAAGATTTTCAGGCTTTCAAATTAGCGTGAAAACCTAACCTCGGCTTTATACTCAGGTCAAGTCCTAATTTAGATCCAAATGCTGCAATTGCGGATAGTAACCAGTAGTTGGTGCTGTGTTAAAAAATCCTTCATCTGCATAAAAAGTTACAGGAGCTAAGCTGCCTTTACACTCCTTCCTGCTTCCTTTGGTCAGGCTGATGGACTGATGCAATCAGCACTGTAACTGCTCATCTGGATGCTGTAAATCTGATGGGTCTTCTCAGTTTGGGGCAAAAAATGGCTGCTAGTTCAATGCAAGTGACAGCTTGAAACTACAACTCTCAGGCGACACTTAACTATTGGGGTCAGGAGAATTGTAAATGATGGTAAGCTTAATTAAAAGTTTGTTGAACCTTGCCACTCCACTTGTTTAGAAACTACCAGCGTTATTCAATAAAAGTTCTTATCGTTTAAAATGGTGCTAATTTTGCCCCAACCAATCAGATGTTAGCTTTCAAATGTTAAATAAGATCTGATTGGTTGGGGCAAAATTAGCACCATTTTAAATGATAAGAACTTTTATTGAATCTCCCTGTATAACTCCCAGCAACCAAAGCATGCTGGGAGTTGTAGCTTCCAAACATCTGGAGTGCCAAGGAATTGGGGGTTACTAGTACTGGATTTGGCTATTACTGTATGGGACTACTGCTGTCCATTTAAAGGGCATCTTAAGACACAAAACAATACAGAATCAGAAGGCAGTAGTGGTCAATCAGTCGGCTTATACTCGAGTCAATCAGTTTTTACAAATTTTTCAGGTAAAAATAGGTACCTCTGCTTATACATATTGTCTATGTAGTCAGTGTCCACCATGGGGGTCCGCCACTGATTTATTGGTTTGAGGCTTTTTGACCTCATCTTTCTTATAAATACGGGTGCCTTGTATGCAGATTAGAGTGCCTTGAGGGCTTTGTGCCCCGTGTATAACCTGGTTCTGTTTCCTAGTTCTCTTTTGTGACTGATCTTGCTCTGTTTCTTTTCTTTTCTATGCTTTACTTTCTACCTCTTTATTTATAGCTTTATCCACCAGGACTTGTACCCACTGTAAGGATTTCTGCTCGCACAGTATGTCCCTGTTTTTTGCATTTTCATTTCTGATATTTGAAACAGATATTACATCCCTTTCTTAAACAGCTTGAGTTGCCATTGCCAAATTGCTCCTTTTAGGTTTTTGTTGCTCAAATCAAAATAACTTGTTTTATAGCTTGTGCTATACATGTTGGTTCAACTGTTACAATACATTAAAGGGCATGTCCACCCCCAAAACTATAATCCCCCCAACTACTGGCCCCACCATGTAGTGTAGTTTAATCCTTACCTCACATCCCAGCTCCATAGGGTTCTCCTGTAGTCCCCCCCCAAAGTCCCAAAAACTGACCACCAGGAGGCTAGCAGGTCCATATAGGACACTGCCTGCTACCTGGCCTCCCGGAGATCATTGCCATGGGTACTGCAGCCCTTCTCCCCCCCCCCCCCCCCCCCCCCCCCCCCCCTCTCCCTCCCGTTCTGCTATCCCTCCCCCTAGCATAAATCCCCTTTAAAGTAGTAATCCCCCATGTCCCCCAGCCCTAACCGCATAATTTTTATTTTTATAAAGCTCCCCAAACTTTTACTTACCTCTCCGCTTTCCTACTCGGAAGTGAGCTGCCGGCAGCCGCGTCCGTGATTGGCTGCCGCTCAGCCAATCACAGACGTGGCTGCCGGTCCCGCCCCTCTGCTTGCATTTCCTCGCAAGCAGAGGGCCGGGAGCGTGTCGGAGGAAAGAGGGGAGGTAAGTAGAGTTTGGGGGGCTTTATAAAAAAATAAATAATGCGGTTGGGGCTGGGAGCCCATGGGGAATGGCATACAAAAAAATGAATTTTAGGGTGGACATGCTCTTTAAAATTGCCATACTATATATAAAGTAGAAATCTTGCATATGTATGTATGTGCTCACCTCACAACCACACCCCTGAATACATCCACATAACGGCGCCGCCCTCTGAAAGGGCCGACGCCCATAAAGTCCAGTTTGACCAATAAAAAGCGCTAGAAGCACAGAGTGCCCCCTTAGTGTCCAAAGGCCATAGTCCTCCTCCATGTCCCAAGGCCAGAGTACCCTCTTAGTGTCCCAAGGCCAGAGTCACCCCTCTGTCCAAGGCCAGGGGCCCCCTCTGTCCCAAATCCAGGTCTCCCCCTCTGTACCAAATCCAGGGCCCCCCCTCTGTCCCAAATCCCGGGGGGCCCCTCTGTCCCAAATCCAAGGGCTCCCCGTCTGTCCCGAATCCAGGGCCCCCCTCTGTCCCAAATCCAGAGGCCCTCTGTCCCAAGCAACCTTACCTACAGTCTGTTTAATTGCTGTTCTCCCTCCGTGTATTTCCTGTGTTTCTCCCTCTAGTGGTGAGTCAATAGGAACTGCAGACACTCTCCCTCTAGTGGTGGGTCAATAGGAACTGCAGAGACTCTCCCTCTAGTGGTGAGTCAATAGGAACTGCAGAGACTCTCCCTCTAGTGGTGAGTCCATAGGAACTGCAGTGGCACACACACACACGGACACAGGGACACACACTTAGAGTTTTATTGTATAGGATATAAACCCTGGAAAGACTATGTTACTATTGGTGATATGAATGACATTTATATACAAATATAAACCCTGGAAAGACTGTTGCTATTGGTGATATGAATGCCATTTATATACAAATATAAATCCTCAAAAGACTATGTTACTATTGGTGATATGAATCACATTTATATACAAATGTGACTATAAGATCCTAGCAAAACTCCTAGCAAACAGATTAAAAAACTTCATAACAACAATAATAGCACCAGACCAAACTGGCTTCATGCCCCAAAAGTCAACCTCAATTAAAATAAAAGCCCTGATACAAACCCAAATTGACCATGACAACGTAGGCAATAGCCCATACACGGACGACGATTATCGGCCGAAAAGGCCGTCATAAATCGTGCGTGGCGGTTTCGGCCCCGTGTAATCACACGCGTGTACGAACTCTTTAGTCAATTCAATTGAATCTTCCCCAATGACTGTGTGCTCGAAGAAACAATGGTGCAAGAAAATTAAATATTTAGTTCTGTTTAAAAAAATGTTCCACATTTTCTAAACATTGCTTTATTCCTTTGCCCATACAGTGGAACTTATAACTAAAAACAAAATTACTTGAAAAAACCCCTTTGCCACAGTAGTTGGGGAATGTAAACAGGTATTTAGTTACAAGGAACTGAAGTCTGCAAGGATAATGAGTTCTAGGCCTACTACTTAATTTCTGAACATTTAAAAGAAATGTATGAAATGTTGTTCGGTTGCATTATAACTTGATCCGTAAGTTTAAATATCAAAGTCAACGACTGTTCACAACGATCTATATTTCCCAACGGTGGTTGCACCATTCTCATGACTGGGCTCTGTAAATTTAGAGAATACTCCTTTTTTAGCAGGCAGAGAAAAAAGTAAAGGGGGAGAATATCTGTTTTTATGTTTAAACAGAATTGAAGCCAAATTTAAAAGAAGAGTACGGCGAATAGGGAGTTTAAAGCGGAGGCACTATGGTGGAATTAGGCAACAGGCAAAGGGGGTAATTGTCATTGTTGGTGTCTGCTATAAGCCGCTAAATCTCCAGCAGAGAGGAGGTTGAGATCTATTCCTATGCAGTGTGGCAACGGGCTGCAAGTTGGGGTGTGCTCATTATGGGGGACTTTAATACCCTGACATTAATTGGTGTATTGTGATTGCGATTTTGCGTTCAGCATTTAAATTGATCGCATGCATTTTTCAATACTGTAACGGAAAAACGCATGCTCAAACGCCCAAAATCGCATATGAAATCGCATGTCGATTTCATGTGCGATTGCGTTGCAGTGTGCCGTCCTTAGGGATTATAAAAACTGTAACAAGGAATTAAACCGAAACAACAAACTAGCTAAATATATAATGAAGTTAGGATACGCTGAACATAAGAGCCTAATTTTTAAACCAAAAGTATGAATAGTAAGAGATGAGACCAGAATTGTGGCACCACTTATAACATGGGGGATAAGTTTAGTTACGGGAGGAGGCGATAAAAACAAATGTCTTGAATATTTTTTTATCTCCCCGTATTACACATAGAGACCAGTAGAGATATCAGAGTATATTAGCAATAATGGTATAAAAGATGCAAGTTGCAACCTTGATTAAACGAGGATATGTACAGAAAGAACTAAAAAAAAAAGGTTAATATTAAATAAATCTCCTGGACCGGATAAAAATACATCCCGGTGTACTTAGGAGCTCAATTCAGTTTGTTTTCAGCCGTTGTTTCTTCTTATTTTGCGATTTCCCCTCATCCGGAGGTGTGGCCTCTGGTTGAAAAAAGCTGTGTTGTATTCCAATTATTCAAAAAGGGATCAAGCCAGGTACTACAGGCCTGTAAGTTAACTTCAGTGGTGGAGAAGTTACTGGAAAGTTTAATAAGGGAAACATGTTCTCAGTATGTTCAAGGACTGACATTATAAGAAGTAACCAGCATGGACTTAAGGAGGAAAGATCTGGTCAAACTAACTTGTATGGCTTTTATAGAAGGTGTAAGAGTAGAAAATTAGCTCTGGCATAGCAGTAGATGTAATTTACTGACTTGTTTGCCAAGGCTTGATACAAATCTAAGGTCTGTTGGGGTCTGGGAGGCACATTTGTACATGATAGAAAATTGGTTAATGAATAGGCTGCAGAGAAGTAGTGTTATGGGGCCTCATCATTAGGACCTAAAGTGCTAAGTGAATGCCACAGGGTTCTGTTGTTGGGGACGTTCTATTTAATCTACTTATTAATAGTTTGGAAGTGGGTAGTTACCTCAACAGATTGTTTAACTAACCACTTCTCCAAACAGTTATCTCCCGCCGCCCATACGGCTCCCCGGTCCACACCAATTATATTACCATCAAAATGCAGCCACCACCCAAATTGTGTCAGTTGTGAAAATAACTCGTAACTATTCATTCACCCACACTGCGAGGGTTCATCTCCGGCAACGTTTCGGGTGGACTCCACCCTTTATACAAGCTTGGGAGAAACCAGTGATTAAAACCATCTTCTATATCTAAATGTATCCTCCCTCTATGGGCAGAATATACAATTAACAATCAATAGTGTTCAAATCGTATCATCTTAACTCTGTAATTCCTTCGCAACAAATAGTCTTCTGAATTCACCAACCTATACCACTCATTAATAAATCAAACACCTTAGAAAAATGAACTTTTATAAATACACATTGCAACATGCACTTATATGAGTACTTTAGTATGAGTTATAATCTAAGTGATTATTTATATGGTATATGTATGGTGAATTCAGAGAACTTATTTGTTTCGAAGTGATTTAAGACGTAATATGGACACTGTTTGAACACTAGATTGATTGTTTTAATTGGATGATCTTGCCCATAAGAGGGAGGATACATGAGTATACAAGATGTTTTTTGTATCACGTTTCCCAAGCTGATAAGGGTGGAGGTCCACCGAAACGTTTTGCCGGAGATGAAGCTCACAGTTTGGGAGTGATAAAGTTTAAACTGACACCAACTTTGGGTGGTTCTGTTGCATTGTTAATGTTATATATAATTGGAATTGGTATATGCAGCAAGGTTTCTGTGTTCGCGATTGACACAAAAAACTTTGTCGACCATCAATCAACTTCAGAGGATGCCAATCTTTGCAGGGGGTCCTGATATATTGTCACATTTGGCTGCCTAAGGGCAGATGCAGATTCAATTTTGATAAATGTAAGGTGATTTTGAACTTGTGCTTGCGTATACTATAAAATGCTCTTGTGAAATCCCTATTGGAAAGGATCTTGGAGTTTATGGATAACAAAACTTAAGGCAATTATAGGAGAAAAATTGTTTTTTTTTTATTTCTTCTAATGTATGCCTATACGTCCCATCCACCAGGGTTTACCTTTAGTTTCTTTAAATTCACATAGTCCCCCCGAGATATAAGCCTTTAAATATGTTGTGATTTTGTAGAGCTGCTACACCTTCTCGTTCACTCTCAAAAGGGCACCACACCCACACAATCCAAAGCTCCCTGCAGATAGTCACACACCTCTCACCCACTAATGTACATGTGCAACATATAGTCAAATGCTGTAATGCTAACCACATCTAACTCACTTAACCCGCAATATGAGTCATACACAATATATAAACAGTCCCCTCCCCCACAAAAAAAAAAAATCTTTATACTACAAACCATGACTCAAATGGAACACTATACAGTATATATATACATAATAAGACTATATACCACACAAGACACACAGTTCAATCTAATGAAATATATAGACTAAAGCAACGACAATTTGTAACGACAAACAAGCAGTGTCATGTGTTTGTGAAGGTCCACTACAAGCTGCTGGTACACTGCTCCTCTTCTCTCATAGTGATATGAATCTCAGCTAAGCAGGGAGAGAGTATATGAACTTTAGTAAAAGTTAATAGAACAAATTAGCAAAAGTTAGAGAACAGGCAGAGTTCAGTAACTTACTTGTAAAGAATTCAGCACCACTTGTCTCCTCTTCTCCCCCCTCTGCCCCTCCCTTCGCATATTGCATTTATTTCCCCACTTGATGCTGCAGTCCTACTCTGGAAGGAGGGTTCAACAGGATGTAAGCAGCACTTCATTTAAGTCCTTTTCACACTGACAATGCTCGGACTCTGTATACAGCCCTCACGGCTTGAGGGGGATAGACAGGAGAGGGGAGGGGGACTACAACAGCTTGGTACAAAACTTCTGCCAGTGTGAGAACGAAGCCACACAGAAAACATATAAGTGAAGGCAGTTTATACTAAGTGATCTATACATGGAACCGACAAGTTTTTTTTTCACTATATGCTTGCCACTTTAAGAGAAGCAAGCAGTGCCAGGCACGCAACAGCAGATGACAAGCATGGTATTGTCTTGTATGAAAGAGAGGTTTGGATTCAACGGGAGGAAGGAAATGTGCTTCTCCCTCTTACAAAGCATTGGTAAGGCCTCTGTGCAATTGTTGGAAATCCTGAGTACAAAAAGGAATCTTTGAAATTGAAAGGTGTTGCAGGAGAAGGCAAATAATTTTAACTCAAGGGGATTGGGGAGCTTGATCTATGAAGAGAGACTGGAAAGTTACAATTAGTTATCTGGAGAAAGTCGTGTGTGGGGATATGATTTACTGTGTATAAATACATTAACAGGCCACAAGAAACTTCTGGGGGGCATTGTTCACCCAATAGAGCATGTCAGAGGACCGGCTGGACATCCCTTAAACTGAAGAAAAGGTTTAGCCTTCAGTTCGGAAAGGGTTTTCACTGTGAGAACGTGTAAAGCTATGGAACTGTCCTTCCAGTTGACGTTGTTATGGCAGTTCATTGGTCAGTTTAAAAAAAAGTCGGAATGAGTTCTGCAAACACAGGAATGTTGCAGTTACTGGGTTTGTCTACATAACTAGGAGTTGATCCAGGAAATTTCCGATTGCACATTTGGAGTTCAGGAAGGAATTTTTTTCCTTCACAAATTTGGTGGGGGGTGGGGTTTTGCCCTTCCCTGGATCAACAGTTAGGCAGGAAAGAGGGGATATTGCTAGATGGGTTGGACTGGATGGGACACAATGTCTTTATTCAACCTCAAATAGACTTACTAAAGAAACCAACAAAAACATTTTTGAATAGAACCCAATTTAACTGACCTTCATAATATTGCATTATGCATGGGAATTACACTGTATGTATGGTGGTCTAGCCGACAGCATGTCCCTGTATGTTGAATCATTACTTATTAAGTAAACATGAACAGGTAAATCAATTGTGAAATGTTAAGACCCCTTGTAATAAAGGGTTTGGGCCATTAGGATCTGACCAACAGGTTCACCTAATAAAAGCTGCATTATGATGCAATCCAGTAGGTAGCATGGATATAAATACTAGAATATAGTTTGGTGTATACTTGTTTAATAGAGGTGCATTGACTTCCACGGTTGATGAGCACCTTTTTTAAAGAATGTAGCTCACTATTAATGTTATAATAAAACACAGGCCAGAGTGGAAGACAACTGAGCCTAAGGAATTTACCAAGGGCTACAAACAAAAGGAACATGTTTCTTTTAAATGTGCACGTTAGTTTTCTTCTGTTTTTTTCTTTTTCTTCCATATTTAAAACAAAATGGGATTTAAATAAAATTTACAGTGAGTACACGCCATGTGTGGCAAATAAATCCCCATGTTATAGACTCTACAAGCATTTCACAACAAAGGAAAAAAAAAAAAAAAGAAAAACTATACATGTTCAAGGGCAACCACTTCCAACAAAAAGAAGAATCGAAGCATATTTTCCACTCTTTAACAAAAATTTAAGTCGTTTCTTCGGCCTATGGCAACTGGGTACCTGGTGAAACAGAAACCTCGTACTTTATCAGCATTGTTAATATAAAACAGAAATAAAGTGGAGAACTAAAATAATCCCCTATGCAGTACAATCTCGCTTGATTCGCTCCGCTTAATGTATGTGCGTGCGGATGTGCAAGGAGCCAAAGGGGCAAGTTGGATTTAAATTGCACAAGTGTTAACAGAAATAGATACCTCATTAAAGAGAACAGGATGGAGCGTATTCAGAGAAGCCAAAAATGGTGAGTGAAAAAAATCATTAAAATGTTAATGTGCAGAATTATGATACAAAGAAACAATCAAACAGATTTCACTATTACAGTGCAATAAGAAGTGAAAAAAGCCACAAAAAAAGTTGAATAAAGATATGTAAATCTGAAGGACCAACTCATTTCATGGTCCACAGGGAAGTATTTATGGAATAATCTTGACAAGACCCCACACATATTGTGTATATGAGACGTGGAACCAACTATTTTAAATCAACCTTCTGAATTTAAATCTGACTTTTATTGGGATAATATACAGTACGAAAACTCTTACTTTTGCCCTTGAACCTTATGCAAAACACAAACCTCATTACGGTAAATATAGATATACGCTACTGGCAGAGGAGGTTTGGTTTAAATCATTGCACAGTAAACCACAAACAAATTCGCAGTCCTTTCATTTAGGATCTACCTTGCTCTTAAAGAATGTGAGAATTGTGTTTAGGTGGGGGAGTGGTTCTGTGTCAATGCATAGTGTATTTACATTAAACATTAATCATGTACATATTTTTGTTTGGGGTTTCTGCGTTAATTACAAGTGGGGGTGATCATGGTGGCCATACACACCTACGATCTGAGTGGCTCATCAGATCCATAAGATATTTCCTGAGTCCTTTGACCATGTTTTGCGCTATGGCCCCTTAGAAAAAACAGTAGGGCCCCCTGATTCCCCCACAAGCTGCTACCCTGTCCTGGTTTAAAGGGTCATAACTATGATCGATATTATACAATTGACTTGGTGTGATTTTAAACATGTATGAGTGACGACTAGTTGTGGTACTATATCTTCAAGGTTCTGAACACATGTTATATTTAGTTCAACAGAAACATTTAGGGATCAGATACTACAAACCATTAATGCTAGTATTTTGGGTACCTAGGTAGTAGGACCCATGCACTCATTGCCAAGTAGGTATCGTTACTCTAAAAGAGTTTGCTTGCTTATAACAAACGCTAAAACCAGGTTTCACTTTAAAATGTCCAAATCTTAGTTTATGCAAGATATAATAGTTAATATATATATCCCAGGGCTGCTGCTACATAACTAGAAAAAATCTATTATTTTTTATTGTTCTCTCCTTGCCATTATATTCCACATGGGTCGGTATGTCATCCTTTTGAAAGCCTAGGGAAATGCCTTAAAGAAGTAAAATTGTCTAGATAGCCATAAAGAACAAACAAAAAGGTATTGGTACTCACCAATTTAAATGTATACATAAAGCTTAAGCATGTTAAAAATGCAAATAATAACTAATACTGCCCCATTAGTACTGCATATAAAAGAGAAATGAAATGTTTTAAAATATTAAAGTTTACGATTTTTTGATTCCTTCTAACAATCATTAACTATTGATTGTCACTATATGATGTTTCATGTTTAGGCGTGTGTGAGAACAATAGGGTTTAAGCTAAAGCAGCAAAACAACAACAGTGAAGAGCTGGTTTTCACTTACTTAATTGTATGTTTTCTGATTTTGTCAGAATCACCACAACGAAGAAACCAAATATCACACATAGCAAACTATCAATGCAAGCTTTATTGAGAAACCACCTGCAGGATGAGTGTTCCTGATTACTTGATGGTTTTAAAAGTGCCAAAGGAAAACCAAAAAGTAAATGGCTTTAAAAATACATTTACATACCATTTAAACAGTCACTCCCCCCCCCCCCAACCACTTAATTTTCTCTTTACTTACTTCATTTTCCTGGTTCTCCTGAAGGAAGATATTGTCCTGATTAATGCACCCTCGCACATTCTGCTACGCTGCAAATCAGGCTGGAAGGGGCGTAAAGGGGGGCACAGTACAGACCCAGTGAGGGCCCGTGAATTTCAAGAAAATACTCTACTTTTAGGGCGTGCCCAAGAGAGAAGAAACTATTGCGAAAAAAGGGATTTTCGCGGGGTCCAGCAGTGTGGTTCCTACGTGCACGAAGAAATTCCGTCTAAGTTTCTGTGAAACTACCTATTAACACCACTCTGTCACCCGTGACTCTAGAACTTTTGTGTCTGCCATTTAAATGGGAAAAAACAGTGGTGAAAAAAGGGAACTTACGAACAAACGAAAGGAAATAGGAAAAGAATTAGCCTTTGAAAAGGGCAGTGAGTACATAAAGAAACAGAGGGGCTTGCTTTTATAAGTCCAGTGTGCTGTATTTGGTACAGGAGAGAGAAGATTGTGAAAAGTGATGAAGGGGTGGCGTTCTTTTACTTACTTTTCTTCTATTTTCCCCTTCTCACCCTCATGCCACATTTCTCACATATTCCCCCACTTCGCTTCACATGATATCGTGGCTGGGCACGTTTAGTATACGCAAAAGTCATGAGTTCTTCTCTGATGTTACGGAGCTTAAGCGGCCTTAATTGGGTTATTAAGCTGTACTGAGCCGCATTCTGTGACACGGTGCTTGGAGGACTGCACAATGGTGTAAAAGCTGCCGATCAAGCGTTCTGGAGTTTGGGGCCATTTTCTGAAGGTCCATTTATCACAATTGGGCCCTTGATTGTGACCCCTAGCTGTCTCTTAGCCACGGATTTGGCCCCAGAAATAACAGATGTGTGGAAAAGCTTTCCTGCTTCAGCCGGTGTGATACCTTCAGGTAGATCGGTTATTTCCAGGACACGCCAATAACTAGGAAATAGAAATACAGGTGTAAAGGAAAAATAAAGCATGGTGGTAGAGATCCGTTTATTATAAGATACAATACTTAACTGCCCATTTATGGCCGACTACCCTTTAATTAATTATATTAAACTTTTATCATATTTTTTAAGGCATATCGTGCTCAACCATAAATTGCAGTTACCATAATTTAAAAATTGGTGCTAACTTAATTTTTGTAATGGAAATAACGCCAACCCCCATCCCACATGATCATAATACTCAACACCTCCCTAAGTGCTTCAAAAAGAAGTTATTGGCTCTGATGTTTGCCACCCATCAGCGACATCTACTCTTCTTTGGGTAGGAAGACAGTCATGGCTGTGACACTAAAACGGCATCACGGCCAGTCAGTGCAGGGGATGACACTGGATTACTGCGCTGAGCACAGCTTTCAGAGGAAGCGAGTAGGGGCCCGAACATCGAGATAATGTCTTTTTAGTAACTCTTAGTATGGTGGTGAGAGTTATGATGATCTTGGTGTGTGGGGGTTGGGTTGTGCTTTACTAGTATAAAAAATTGTGTGGGCCAAATTGTAAACCAAATATATAGGGTTATGACCAATATAAACTTGGGTAAATAAACATAGTGTAAAAACATGTGTGACACACGGTATACATTTTCCATATTTTTATTGCAACAATCTACTTTATCTTAAATAATCAATACACATTGACAATAATATATATAAGTTCATCAATATTAGTATATGACTATATATTGCTCTAAATAAATGTATTTATGCATGCAATTAATGTTTTTAAATGTATAGCAAATATATCAACATTTCCATGCATAAACTGGAAATAAATGTTTTCACTACTTGCCCGTATCACCTGTTCCCAGATCCGTGGATGCGATTTCAGAGCCTGCCTCTTTCCCGTTTCCATGTTTTATCCCTGTCTGCAGTAGGAAATACATGTTTACACACACCATTATTCTTACAGTTAATTTATGTAGAACAAATCACCAAGAGATCCCTGTATTTTTGTAAATTCTATGATGATCATTCAAAACCTCAGTAAAGTAAATCTTTAAGTAAGGTACATTTACAAAAAGCGACCCCCTTCACAGTCCTATAATAAAAAATTAAAATCCAATAAATTGATTTTTTGCAGGCCATAGATATTTAATGTGAATATTGCTTTTCTACAAAATCCAAATTTAAAAGTACACATCCAGGTACTATAAATAATCTAATGGTTTTAATTCATGTGTGTTAATAAACATGTTAGGAAAAAACAACCCTGCAATCAAGCTTACGGCACTAACTCAATATGTTTTAAAAGCAGCTCAAAACAGATGAAATGTTTTTTTAAAATTCAAGCTGTTAACTTAACTGAAGCCATACCAGTTGTGCCGAATATGGTGACTGGCTGTGCAATAAAGGGGGGCAGAAAGAAGGTTGTTTTTACTGTAGTGGTTGTCCCAGAAGAGGAGCGAGATCACCTGAAGGCAAAATGAAGATCTCAACTTAAGAACACCATTTTTCTTTACATTATTCTAATTCTGAATAGCTGCTCATGAGAGAAGGAATCACCTTTTAATTCTGCAAAGGTTACAGAGTAACAGCTTACCAACTACAAAAAAATCACTGTGGTCTGTTACCAAGTATTACAGCCACCAATAAAATCACAGCAAAGAATTTACCAAGCATATATGCTGGCCATACAAAGGCTCGATATTAAGTCGAGGTCTGATTGACTCAACCTAAGCTAAACTGAGCTAATGGCAGACAGTATAATCCCACAAACTCACCAGCTACTTTCCATCAATGTCCTTTGGCCTGGACCATTTACTTTGGCATAAATAGACATCACAAGTGATTAGTCTGCAGTTTAAGAACACTGACTGGTAGGACAATAACATATGTCTGCAATACCCATGGGTGTGTTATGCGGTTTTAGGACATCAGACTTATGGCAATTAAAACCTAAAAAAAATCTGTCTGACCTCCAATGATTGTTTTTATTTAAATACATTTTCTAATTGGTATTTACAACCCACCTCTGCACAAATTAACAAACAAAATAAAGCCGACTTCCCCATATTTTTACCTTGTGCAGGGCCCACGGGCCGAGGGAACTGGGTAAGAACAACAGTGGTGAGAGCCCAGTGCAAACACTGTTCAGCTGGAGCCTGGGAAGGTGTAGGAGATTGTGCTGGGGATGTAATGGGGCTGCTCAGCAGTTACTGGCCTGAAACAACATTAATAAGTATCAATACAGACAGGAAAGATCAGCGTGCAATGTTTCTAGGTGTGAGGGGTTACGCACAGTTTTGTCTGCTATGGGCCATTTTTAATTTGTACTAGAAATGTGGTAGTTATTTTATGTATTAGATTGGCAAGTATCTAGAAAGAAACAACACATTTACTTGTTACTTATTATAGATTACACCACAGAAAAGAACTGGAAAAAAAAAAGATATGTACTTGGAGCTAGCAAAGGATGATGAACCCTTTTATCATTCAGCCCTTGTTTGTAATATTTCTCTTTGGTAGAGTTGCAAAGCTACTGACACAACAACAAGGCTTCAGAAGATATACCGAATTACTGCCCATGGGTCACATCTGGTTTGTTGGCCGTTTTGGCCAGCCTGCTGCTACTAGCCCCCCCAAAAACATAATTACCCTTGTATTTTTATTTCATTAAAAATGATGGGGGTGATCCCTAATTCATTAGAATGGGTCCAAAATGTTTAACAACTCACTGGTCCTAAAATTAAAGCTATAATAAAAAAATAAAAACATTAATTAACTGGTGATAAATCTCTTATTATGTAACTTTTATGCTAGACATTCACTCGCATTCTGCAGTTTGCCGTTTTATGATGATATCTGCAAAACAAATTTGAGGGTTGTGCCCCTATCTGTCCGGTGTGTGTGTGTGTGCCCGAAACTTTGTGCACTTGATATGTCACAATAAAATCGAACACACAAAAAATAAGTGTGTCTTTATTCCTATTGATTTCACTTGCTTGAATGTGGTTAGCACTTACAGGCCAACGCACCACTAATTACAAGCAGAGGTGTTGCAAGGAACATTGGAAAATATGTGTTAACGTTGAATTCTGCGTGTCCTTACACTCTAAAAGAAAAAGACTAGTGGCCTCATATGTAGATTAATAGAAATCACCAGTGCGCGCACTCTTTTTTTTAAGATGACAAAACAGCAGATATAACCATTAATACAGAAAACTTTCTATGCATGGATAAAAAAGGAACCATTTGCAGATCGACAAACGTTTGAACTAATCAACATGCATAGAGAAAACTGTAAGATTAGGATGTGCCAACACGGAGAAAGAAAACCTGCCTCAGTGGATGTTTAGAATGAACCTTTTTGATCTGAACAATGATTTTTTGTTTCAGTGGTAAGCTTAGGTGGGGGACATGATAGTTGCAGGAATAAGGCACATACCACCATCCCAAGACTCTTTTCATACTAGTTGTCACATTCCCACCCCAAACTCTGAGATCCGTACTTTCGTTTGTACCATGGTCCATGAAATGTATTCCGACGATCTCCACCATGAAGGACTAATATGATCGGACGAAATATCAGAAGCCGGGAGGAATACGAGTTTCAGGGACCATGGTGATAATAGTAAGTATATTCATCTCAGAGTTTAGGGGGGCCTTTAATTATGAATGGGCCGAGGGGTGCAAGGTTGATACAATGTTGTGTGATTTATTATGTTGTTATGGAAAACACCACTTGATTGATATACGAAAAGCTTTCTATAAATTGCTGATAGGCTGACAGCTGATCCACAAATTTATTTAATACCAAAGCATTCTTTTCCACTTACCTGACTACTGACATCTGGGCTATATAATGTTCAGGTTTCTGTCCCCTTGGTATACGTTAAAAAATTTTGCAGTGTTCACTTGACCAAAGGTGGATTTTGGGATGGTGCCTGTGGACCATTGGGCACATTCAACTGCATTACTACAACTCCCAAGCCTGAAGGGTTAACTCCTAAAAGAGAGAGACACCCAAACAGTGGAAACATTACTTAATGCATTACATTTTTTGGTTAAAAGAACAGAAATATTTTAATATGAATGCCGGTAAAAATGAGGGGGCAAAGAGATGTAGCAGCTATGTACTTTGAATCTTCTCATACACAGTGAGTATATGTTTTAACGGTTTTGTACTTTGACTGGTGTACAGCATTCTAAAGAGTTAGTAAAACACAAAACAGGATTCTTTCAATTTTTCATCTTTTATACTGCACCAGGAGGATCACAGCAATGGACCAGCCAAGTACCTTCATTCAGAGGGATTATTTACCATAACTTCTACTTAATGTTAGTAAATACAGCATGTCCATTGTTTTTCTTTTGTTACAATAAAACATTTTTATGTCAAATAAAAGGAAGAAATATCAATTTAAAAAATGGCAGACATTTAAAACCGCCATACATGCTAAAGGGTCTGTGTATCAACGCCATCCTCTTAAGATGGGCACACACCACGGCCTCTTCACAACTGCGACCGGTTAGCCAGGGCGAATGAAAGTCGCATGTTGGTTTGTGGGCCACCACAGACATGCAATTTTTTGCCTCATCGACCGATACATTGAGGTTTTACAGATTGGGCTGTAATATTCCATGGTGTGTACACAGCTTAGTCTACATGTTAATGCATTATGACTTGGTTTCAATAATATACAAGATAATTAAAGGAACTGTAAATCTAAAAAATAAGTATTTGCCAATCGTTATATTCAGGGAGGTAAGAACGGTTATTCTCACCTCCCTGTGAATAATAGTTTGCTCAGGGGACAGCGGCTTACTGGCTCTCCACTTGCTTCTTCTGATCTGACAGCCGCGTTGCCCCTGTCTCGAGACCGTGCGCCTATCTTGGAGCATGCGCGCCAATACAAAAGATAGGCGCGCGATCGGGAGAGCAGGACAGCATGGCTGTCAGTTTCAGAAGGACCTGCAAGTTGAGCGCCAGGTAAGGTAAGTGCCGCTGTGTCCCCTGAGCAAACTATTATACAAATAAGCGTTCTCACCTGTGAATAATAGAACGATTTGGCAACACTTTTACAGTTCCTTTAAAGGTCCATATGAAATTTAAAGCACTTTTTACAATTTTAACTCTTTGAAAATTAATGCATTTAATGCCTTAAAATTGAATTATTCAGGGCATATTTTTTTTTGTTTATACGAAAAACATTTTTAAAAAAAAGCCTCAACATTATATCGTAGGTAAAAATAAGGTACAAATGGCAGTTCACCAGACGGCTGACAGACCCACCAGAAGATTCATCAATGAACCCCAGATTGCATGGCTGTTTTGATGACAAAGTGCCCATACACGCCACGATTGTCGTCAAAAAGTACGTTCATACATGATCATACATATATATTTCAGGCCGACCAACGGTATTACAATGATTTTTGCAGACGGAATGCAACCAATGTCCGACCGCTTCGTTGTTGGTTGAAACAGACAAACAGGCAGTCATTCCACCTGACCACTGATGGCTAACGTTGGTTAGAAAGGATAAATTCCATGGTGTGTACCCAGCTTAATGGCAAAAAATATTTTCACCTTACCAGGATACTGCTGTGGATTTGAGGGGCCCTGCAATGGTGAAGCGAACTGAGGCATTGGATATTGCTCTGAGCCAGGGGGTGGAAGAAGCCAACTGATGGACTGAAAAATAAAGTAGACAAACAGTCTGTTTCAAATACCGTAGGACATTCATGAACTTTTATAGCAAAAAAAAGCACATGCACAATCATAAAGGGCAACTATAGTAAAAAATTAAAACCATATTGTAATTTATACGAGTACCTCCCTGTGAAATAAAGCCCAACAGGTTTTAAAAATTCATTTTCACTATTAGTTGCTCTTTACATTTACTAACACACGGTAGCCATAGGGCAAGATTGGCTAAAAAAGGAGCCTGAACACCCTCCACACAGAAGCCAGAACTACTGACATAATGTGCAATACAGAAAAAGAAAAGCACAAGGCCAGTGGTTTTGCATTTTTTAACACTTCTCTACCCACATTTCTGCAAATGATTTAATTTATTTTGTGTGTTTGGCAATATTTCACAACGTAATAATGATGATTACTGTTCCAAGCAATCACTGAGGTTCTTATGTACTGTTTGTTGTTAGTTCTATATGTTGTGGGAGCAATCATGTAATTCAACATATTTCCTCATGTTAAGGTTTTTGCTGAATTAATGATCAGCTGCTTCTTGACCGACCAGAGGTAATCTAAAAACAGGACTTTAGTAGTTCAGGCTAAACCAATTTCCCTTAAAACACAAGCTTAAAAACAGTTCATAAAAGATACAGGATGAGGCAAGAGAGAACTAACCACGGGGCTTACTGTAGCAAAAGATGTCAGTGAATTTACACAGGCATCATTTAAAAGTGATTTTAACTGCTTTTAAATAACTTGGCTTCACCTTAAAGGACAATTATAACTCACCTTTTCCCCGATCCACTGCAGCATAGTACCCAGGGTGAGGACCTAAAATCGCTAAGTCCTAACCCTGGGTACTTTCCCTAAACTCCTGACACTTACCGCAAATCTGCTTCGCCGATCCACACGGTTCCACCTCTCTTCTACTGTCAGTGACAGTCGCGAGGCAGCCAATTGAGAAAGATCATTGCAGAGCATATCTTCCTATTGGGCTGCCTCGCGATCTGTCACTGAAGCAGGAAGAGCGGAGGGAATGGATGCTTCGGCGAAGCAGATTTGCGGTAAGTAGTGCAGGAGTTAGGGAAAGTACCAGGGTGAGGACTTAGCGATTTTAGGTCCTCACCCTGGGTACTATGCTGCTCTGAGAGAAGAGGAGCGAGGGTGAGGTGAGTTGTATAGTTTCCTTTAAACTGTTTAAAATTAAAATTTACAAGCAAGTTTATAGGAATATAAATTAGCTCATAAGCCTAAGAAATATTTGGGAAACAGGAGTTCTGCTAAGAAACTGCGAAAGCATTAAGAACCCACAGTTCCATTAGGCCCGGTACATGTGGAATTACGGTATGTTTCAGCCTTGAAAACCCAGTCTGTGTGATATTTGTGGTAGATTTTTGCAGAGAACAATTGATCTCTACCATATTTATCAAATCACAGAAAATTTATTTGGACATGTCTGTAAATTTCAGCAATTGGTGGCACATACTAAACATACTAAACAAAAGTCTGTATATTTGGCATTCCACTACATATCTATAAACATTAATAAGTATTATCAATTTACAGCTTTCATCCAACAAATTCAGTTACCTAGAACATACTGTACTGAACATCTAGTTAATCATATCCAGCTCTCCTCGCCATACAATGACTACATAACCTTTCCATCTTCTATAAACCTTTTCAAAAAAAGAATAACTGCCATTTCACTAAAACTTTCTTTTTTTTTAAAAAACACACCTGGTGCCATTCTGCTGAGCGGATGGTAATAACACTGTAGTAAAACTGGCATCCCACTTGTTGGCATTGCTCCCTGAACTGATTGGTTGGTGGGGACCAGCACCGACTGCTATGATAGTTTTGTGGCCACTACTGCCTGTGATTCATTTCCCACTGGAACCTGCAAAAAGAGTGATATTCTATATATTATACAATTTTCTAATTTAGAGGAATTAAATTACCAAAACAATCTTTTTTCTTTTGATGTACACCGGTCCTCCCTACAGGCTTCCCCTACCTTACAATACATGCCATCCAGGTTGTCCGGACTGCCAGAGCAGACTGGGGACCAACCAATTATCTAAAGTTATTCTAAAAGGCACAAAAAAGTGTTACCGTATATACTTAAGTATAAACCGACCCGTAGTATAAACCGAGGTGGTACCTATTTTTACTGAAAAAAGGAGTAAAAACAATTGACTCGGTATTAACCGAGGGTAGAAAATCATGAACACTAATGTTAATATTTGGTACCATAAAAATGCAGAATGTCAGTAAACCAAGTATTCTATGGAACTCCAGATGTTTGTAACTACAATCCCAGCATGCTTTCTGGAGTGGCAAGCTTTCATAATACCAGTTATATCAGTTTACAACATCATTACAGTAAATGCCTTTTTTCACGGTGCCTCACTTAACCAACCCCCACCCACACTGCAACAGACCTATGGTACTAGCCCACCCCTAAAACCCCCCATACATAAGATTTTTCTTACTTTAGTCTGAAGAGGGCTCACAGGCTCTGCTGCTGCTGAACCCAATCTAGTCCCACCTTGCCGGGACATCCCCTCCTCCAGTCTCTGCATGTCGGGAAGACCATCCTTATACCGCCCATCAGCTTCTAACGTGGAGCGGATCCGCTGAGCAATGGGGCGCCAAGGGCACAGTTGTTCAGTCCGGTGCAGTCATGAGGCGCTGCGTAAGTGGTACGTGCGGGTGTGCGAACTTACGTCCCCAACGTGCCTGCCGCCTAGTACCACCCGCGCCTATGACTGCTCCGGGTTTCCTCTCTGCATTGCGAATGTCTGCTACAGGTAGGCTACTGGCACTTCTATTCTCCACTTCTCCTATTCGTATGACCCGAGTATAAACCGAGGCCCGGTTTTAAAGTATTTTTAAAACCTAAAAACCTCGTTTATACTCGAGTATATACGGTACTTAACTAAAACTTAAAGGGTATCTTTAAAATTTTAGATACAGCAAGATTCCACTCCTCCAAACTTTTTTCAGATTTTAAATCTGAGCAGTAGATTAAAAATCATTTTAATCACAGCATTTACAGGGAAAGACCTGTCACCTCCGGAAGCAGAAATTTAATTATGTGACCATGCTTGACCTCTTTGCCTGCCAGCATACTTTCTTCTCATTTAAGAGGAATTGCAGAGAAAAGACACAGGGGGGGAGGGGAGATGTGTAAGCAGAGCAGTGTCCATGGTGAGGCTGTGCGAACACATAAGTGTCGCAGACACTAAAAGAAGGCATGAATGAGAAAGGAGGGGGGGGGGAATTGGAGTACTCACAAACATTAATAATTTAATGACAAAGAAGCACAGTAAATGTGATTACCATCATTTTACTTGTCTCACATTGTGTTTCAGTGAGTATAGTGCCCCTTTAAAGGATATGTACACTGGGAAATGTGTTGCTTTTTTTTTTTAATTATCCATTACTGGAACCATAATTCTTCTCAACTCATCACTGTACCATTTATTTGTTGCTCTGTCCCCTATTTCTAGATTCCAGTCTGAAACATCTTTCTTTTCAGCTTTCAATCAGTACCTCAGTATCATAAACTTTTCTGTTATTTTATAGTTTTGCTGAAGCTGGAATGGTGACAGTTGGTATGTGAACTGCATGGTGGGAAATTCCCTAGCTCAATGCTGCCTCATAGGGATTACTGAGCATGCTTGCACTCAAAAAGTGTCAGGGGGTCTGGCAGGGGGTTCTGCTTACATTCACCTCATTTATAGTTTGAAATGAGGCAACGTCATTTTTTTCAGTGTACGATTCCTTTATCAAAATCTATAAACTGTAGACTTAACTGCTAGCTTCAGTATGGACATGCATAGGGGGGGAAAAAGACTAGTGAGATTTAAGATGGCTAAAACAGATCATTTAATTTTATTGATTTGGTCACTTTTTATCAAATATTCAATTACAATTCCCATTCATCCTTTCAAAACAAAAGTCCTCTGTATAACTCAAAACAGTATCACAGAAACCTAGTGGCTTCTAAAAGTTGCATTATTATATGTTGCGTTGTGACAAAGTGTGATTACAACTGGTGAGGCATACTAAAACAATTATTAGAAAAATTAGAAAAATTTTCACTCATTGATATGAAGGAGAGGAGTATATTGCACCATCATGCTCTGCATCTGACTCCCAACACTAGCTCTCTGGTTATTTAATATGGCAGTTTGGAGACTGTTGAACGCCTCATCATGCCTTGATCCGCGGCGGTTGACTGGGAACAATGGCTGCATGCCTGTAGTTAAAAAATAAATTAAAAAAAAAAAAAAAAAAAAATATATATATATATAATATAATATAATATATATATTATACAACATTCTCATTAAAAAAGATGATTTTTTATATGTAACAGTAAAACTATGTCATTGATCATATACTGCATAATATACATTACCATCAGTGGTTACACTAAAGGACAACTAAAGCCTAGAACAACACTGAACCAGATATAGAACACCCTGATATAAAACCAGTAATCTGTGTCTTACCTCTCATTTTGATAAGGGTGCTTGGAAATTGACCTAAAATAACTATGGCTTGGCTTTACGCACAGCATTCTAAAATCACACAGTTTGGTCAACGAACATTATGTCTAGGCAGAAACTTGTTACAGTGTCACACCCATTAATCCATCTAGCCAATCCTTTAACAGGACAGATAAAGAAGGAAGTATGTGACTGGGGTCAGGAGGTGTGGTCTGACACTGCACATACACACAGATACTTCATCTTATTCTAACAGCTTACTTTTCTTTACATATACAATTTACTGGGAGTGGGATTTTATAGCTATTGGTGTTTTAGGGGTTTGTTTTCTGATTCTGGAGTATAAAAATGTAGGTTTAGTTCCCTTAATAAATCCTGTTTATATGATCCAACTTCACTTAATCAAGATTTTTATTGTACTTAATAGCAAGGATTTGTTTCAGACAAACAGACAAACCACAAAAAAGAAAGGGAACATGACCAGAGTAAGGCAATATTCACACAGACAGAGTACCCTATCGGTGCTGTCAATATATATTAGCCGGACCGGTTGTATGGAGTATTTTAAACCAGGCAATCAGGTGAAAATTTTAGCAACATCTGATTTCTGAAAAGCTTAGTTGTGGCCAAAATTGTGAGAATTTCTTATTATTGTGTTCCCTTCTAAATAAAAAAACCATACCCAATGTATATATAAAAATTAAAGACACCAGGGCACTCTTCAATGTAAAAAGTATGGGATATATGGATATATATATAAAAAATATGCAATGACCCACAACTGCTAACAAATAGTGTACAATATAGAAATTTAAACTTGGCCAAAAGTAGTAGTAGTCAATTAACGCTAAATACATAGTGTGCGGGTAGTCACCAAGTTGTCACTATTGCATTGTGTGTGAGTGTATCGTAAAATCAGAGGCTTTTAAGCCAAAACGTTTTTAAAAAAGTATAGGCAGCCTGGTGGTGACTGCAAAAAAAAAAAAGGATTGAATTAAGTGGGAGGTTCAGTGCAATACATACCGGTATACTAACAGCAGTATTTACCATCCAATGCCCATTCAGCATTTTGTCTGTGTATAAATAAATGTTTCTAAAATACTGACTTCCTGTTTTGCAGAAGCCCTAATACACGACCGTTATGGTCTTGGCCTTGACCTAGCGCGGGTTTAATCAACTGAATCCAGTTTCTTAGTAGCAAACTAAGCAAATTTGACCCATCCAATAGCCAATCAAAATTTCTGTTAGGAACATTCCATGTTAGTGTGCATTCTGGGAAGAGAAGGACAGTTACAGAACCAGAAATCTCAGCTCTCCAGGTCATTAGGGATATAACATAGGTAGAAATTCAACAGATTTTTCAAAATGGAAGATGATAGTAATAACCAGTGTATGCAATAAAAAACTAAGAATTTTAAAAATGATATTTTCTACGAACTTTCCGTTAAAAAAAAGGCTGCAATTCAATGTCTTGCAAATGGTTTAATGCGCTTAATAACCAGCTGTATATTCTTTAAACTATCTTTTTCACTCACACCAAAACATATTTGCAAACACCCTGCAGGAGAGCCAAAGAACACAAGAACAGTCTGTGCACAGGGTCAGTAATGGCTCATTATGACGATCAGTATTAACTGCCCCTTGTGCAAAGTTAAATTCATGTACTCTGTGGCTGCCTTAATCCTATCTTGTCAGAGGCTTTGTTTTTCCATGGTGTCAGATCTCGTGGCAGCACTTCCCCCTTTTCCCTCTCCCCTCTGTTACACCTCCTCCATGTCTCAATCTGGCTAACCGAAAAGCAATCATGTGCAGTAGGAGTTAAAAGTTTCAACATCCTGAAAACACCACCCACACACAGTGGCCAATCAGAAGCAAGCTGTCCTGGAGACGAAGAAAAGGAGAAAACAGTACAGTTTACGATCTCTCACTTTGTGACCCATCATCAATCAGTGAAAGCTATAAGAAGGGGGTCAGGCAGCCAAATCTACCATCAAAGCTACCTTCTCCCCCCTGACTATGCTGTTATCTCTGTTTATTACAGAGCAGGGAGGGGGGGATAACGACACAGGGATTTGATGACAGTCAAGTAGGAGTAGAGGAATGCAATCACGTATTCTTCTAACTAGTGTATCTCAGGACAGAGAGGGAATCTGATAAAAGCGAAGGACACTCTGGGGGTTGTGGGGGAATTATGGAACCATGCAAAGAAAGAAAAAAAAGTTCATTTTCCCACTATAGAGCCCGTAAAGGAAGATTTCCAAATACAGTTCCCACTTTAAAAGAAAACTATACTTTCTTCTCCCCAAACTTAGGATTTGCCACCATTTAAGTGCACAGTGTTTAGGTCCTCACTCCTATGTTTACAGTAGATCAGTAGAATACTTCTCTTTAATTCTCTCTACTGGCTAGTAATAATTGACTTTGGGAGTGATGACCAACAGACACATTTCTTGCGAGTGAGTCTTCCCATAGGTCCTATCACCGATGGAGTGAGGGTGGTGGTGCTAGGTAAAACCAGAGAGGGAGAATTTCAAGGTAGATGGGGTGAGGTAAGTATAGTTCTCTCTTTAAAATATTAACAGTTTTAGAATTGTATATGAATGAGACCCTAAATAAAAAAAACCGGTTAAAAGTAACAACTGACCAGGCTGTGGAGGTGGCTGAGTGACCTGCTGATTTCGCGTGTGATTGTAGTTAGCTGGGTGCGAAGAGGTCGGTATTGCGGGTAGAGTAGGGTATGTCCCGAAGGGTAATAGAGAGACCTGAAATCTGGGAAAAAAATGGCAACATCAAAATTAAAAGGTTTTAGACTCCCCACCCCCATAGTAGGAATTCTAAAAAAAATTAGGCAAACACATTTTTCCTGACTTATAGCTGGGGAACATTTGATTACAATGAAGTAGCACCTGCCTTTCTATGCAACTTCTAATCAGACATGCCTGGGTAATTCTTTAAAATCTATACTTCCTCGCCCACCCACGTCCCCTCCCAGTGAAAACAGACATGCTTATATGATTAATGAAGGTAGATTTTGAGGAAAGTATTCAATTAGATACTTGTATCTATTTGTGATATCTGTGGATTGTGGGAAAGTAACTGCTGGGTTTTGCTGCCACTGAAATATACTTTATTACAGATATATTTTGGTTAAGAATCACTAAAAGTCAAATTGTTATTACTCAGCAGTTTCTGTGAACCCTGTTAAAATTCATATCTGGTACGCATTCCATTGCCTTTCATGTGCTATATTTTATAAAGGGGGGTGAAAGTATTTTTGTTTATTCCTACCAACTCCATATTGCCCTGACTCCTGAGATGATTATCCTGTAGCACAGCTAGTGAGCACTTTATAGTCCAAATAGAATCTTGTAAATTACTAGCTTGGCCTGTGTTTAGTATCCCTAAAAGTTCAGATAATCTTTAGGGATAGCTATGGTGTTAGCTGTGCTGGGTGTTTTGCTATGCAGGACAGAATCATCCAAAGTAAAGATATTTTAAGTATAGCTGTGGTGTAACAGACCAAACGTCTAAGAATCTCGGATGCATCTTCTTGGACTTTGAAACTGACTTAATTTCTTCTTCTTACTGCTGTCCTATTCTGATTCTAGGGGACTTTAACTGTCACATTGACAACTCCCTCTCCTGGCCCTCTTGTTTCCACACAAACATCCTCATTTGCCTATAGGCATAATGAACAATACAGACAAAATAAATATTTTTTATTTTTATCTGAAGTAATTTTTGCGGCAAAAAGTCGGATACAAACCACGGTTCTGACCTATCATAATGGAAAGCACTAGTCAATGCGCTATGCCATACAACAAAACACCAGAGGATGCCCAGCCAAATAAGATAAAATCTGAGAAAGTGGGAATCCTCGCAAAAAACTTAACATGCTAGATACACCTAATGTTTTAGAGTTGTGTTGATAAGGCCTGAAATTGTATCATACTGTCTAACCTAAACGAACATCTTTTTGTAAACAATGCTTTATGAACAAATTCTAGTTTATTCACACGCTGTCAAACACTTAAGAATATTTCAATGCAAATTGTTATGTTGTTTAATGTTATAGTTCACCTAGTTGTTAAAGTATTCCCAAGAGCATGATTCTCTCTTTCTAATAAGTCTACTCTGATAGTGACACAACTCAAATAAGATAATTACTAATTTTAAACTTTGAATACGCGTACCTACCTAAACTAATTGATAAAAAAACCTACTCAGTATTGTATAAGAGAGCTATGATTAAGTACCAAATAAATCAGTCGTCAATGTTTAGTTTAAATATTTAATCTTTATTTTGAGCATGACTACAGATATTAGAAGTATTCACGTAATAAGTTATGTATTTAATGATGTTAATCAAATTTTTAAGGATATAAATAACCAATACCTCCTCTCGGAGGGGAATAAAAAATAAAATAAATCTCATTTGATCTTCAACAGTGGAATAACGCCAGTACCATAAGGATGGCCACTTCCTGAACCTAGGTTCACTAAAAACCGCTCTGTCGGGGGCGTGGCTAGGATGGAGACTTGACCAGACGCACTTCACGGAGCTCCTCTGCTAAACTCAAAAACCTGTATAATATCCGTGAAAACCGCATCTTATCTCACCCCAAATGGGTGACTAAAGACAAGATAGAAGGGGGAAACCCGAACCACGCCAGCAGAAAAACTCAGCAGATTGCTCAGACAAAGCGACTCGGAGCCGGAACACCTGTGGCTGCGTGGATGTTAACTACCCCGGCCGCCAACTCGCACGTCGCACAGGAGCCAACAGATGATTCCGAATCGGAAAGTGAACTCACATTACCACAGCTCCAAACAAGCCTCTACAACGATCCAGGAATCGAAGGCCACCCCAACGGTCCTGATAGAGGAGGTCCGAGTGGACGTGGGCCTGCTCCGACAGGATTTACAGAAGTGAGACAGAGGAGTCGGTGAGACAGAAAGCAGAATAAAAACGATAGAAACGTGGTTCAAACCATTACCAGAGGATACAACAACCTGAAAAGAGAAGTACAAATGTACAAAGCAAGGTCGGGGAGACCGGTGAGAACGAGATCGAGGCGCCAAAATCTTCGCCTCGTGGGCTTCCCGGAAGGATCCGAAGGGACGCAGACAGAAAACTTCGTGAAAAATGGCGCTATCAACGTTCGGTAAGAAACACTTCAGCACAGTATTCACAGTGGAGAGGACACGGGTTCCAACTAGTACCACGATGCCTGGAGGTAGGCCACGGCCCATAATAGCAAAACTCCTTAACTCTAAGGATTAGAGATAGGGTACTTCCAGAAGCAGACAGAACCCAACATGCAATACGGTAATGCTACCATAGCAATCTTTCCAGAATACTCCCCAGATCTTCAAAAGAAGAAAGAGCAGACATGGCGGTGGTAACGCAAGATTACGCAAAGCAGGATTGGAATATGCAATTTTATACCCAGCAAAGCTCCGAGTGGTACATCAAACAAAGTGTTTTTCTTATCAGAAGCCTCAGCATGGATGGACAAAAACACGATCTAAACTACAGGAGATTACCCGGTGTCGTGAGAGTAACACCAAGATAAGATATAATAAGCTAAAGAGTTAGGGAAACTTGGGGGGGCTCTGGTTATTTGGGAGGGGGGAGAAGGGGTTACTCTGCCATGGGAACACGTCCGAGGCCACCCACCTAAAACTGGAGGGCCACGCAACAATGCTAAGCTCAATGGAAACCTATGCATTAAACAAAGGTAACTCTTGGTAATGGTGATAATTAACATATACAAAACATTGACTGTATGGCAATGTAACTCACCTACAAAAGAAACATGAAACAACACCCAACATGGGTTCCCCAGGGATACCCGTGGCTGTGGCCATACCCAGTCCCCCCCCTCAGGGAATAAGGCCAATACGGGCCACCATAAAACTTGAAACATCAGACACAGGGAAGGAGGAAAATGCACCAGAAATGTGAACACAGACATTACAGAGAGGCAACCCCCTGCTGTCTTGGTTAAACTACAAGCTAAATGATATATCTATGCTGATATGATTTAGATAAATCTGATAACAAAAGTATAAAATGTAAAATATATATTGGTTGAAAATATACAGAAATTATGTGTAATAAAAAAAGCAAAACAAACTCAACTGATACATAACTAAAACACCTAACCTCCCAGACTGGATATGTCCCCACTAGTCACCCCTAAATAAAAACTCCGCCCACTGGGGGAGGTTCCCAACCCCAATAGATGGGCATCACTATATATGAGAGGGAGATAATAGGTCAAACAATAGTAACGATTCTAACAACCATCGCACCCACTGAACTAAATGCTGCCTATAAAATAACCCCAAGAGATATGACCTGACGGAGGAGATGTTACCAAACAAACAAAATAAACACTTTTAGATCCCCCCCAGGGGAGGGAATATTAAATGCTAAATGGGTATTAAAATTCATATCCCAGCAAGGTGGACGCTATAACCCCCCCCTTTTTTGAACTTGGTACATGTACTACAACTAGGCCCCTACGTAAGGTAAATATATGGGGGCGGGAACACCCCTCAACCCAGACAACCTAAGCTATAATGTTAAATAATGGGTGAGGAGCTCGAACTGACACGACCTCACTATATAGATTGTACACTCAATTCCTGAGAGGTATGTTTGAAATACTATCAACAAGTTTTGTGTTCGAATGTTAATTATTACTGTTTGTGTTTTATAAAGTTATTGTTCACTACCTCAACCTATGTCTTCGCAGAATACCAATGTATGAGATTATAACTATGCTGGAGCAATGTATTGGTACCGGAAATGGGGAAAAGCCTCACGTGAACGACTGCCCCAGGGACACAACATTTGAAGTATCCAAACCTTCCACCAGCCAATATGAAAAAGTATAAAAATAATGACATGGAATTTAGAGATGGGAAACTCGCGAAAAAAACATATAGTGTTAGATGTAGTGAACAGAACAAGCCAGATATTCTATGTCTCCAGGAGACTCACTTCTGAAACAGGACCTTTACCGATAAACAGAGCATGGGTGGGATGTGCAGTTTCATAGTTGCCACTCATCATACGCTAGAGGAGTTCTATACTGCTACGCAACACCTACGATGTGAAATTCTATCAACTAAAATAGAAAGACAGAAATATGTATTCATCGCTGTAAAAATAGACAACCGCCATATCTGATACTGGATTCTACAACCCACCCCACCCAACATTAACTACTAACACAGGCTATTGAATTTATGGCAAAATTCCCAAACACCCAGCGATTATTATGGGAGACTTCAATATGGTGATGGATGAACATGGGGACAAACTCCCTCTAGATTACCTCCACACTCAGTACCCACTCAAACCAAACTAAACAACTTCGCATCAGATCACGAATGGATTTGATATATGGAGATTCCTATACCCCTCCACAAAAGGATATATACATGCCACTCAACCACCCATGCGACGCTCTCACGTATAGACTATAATTTATAACACCAACACTAGCGAGTAAACTACAAAACACATGAAAATACTAGTAAGGGGGCCTCAGACCATGCCCCCCTCGTGGCAGAAATGACACTCAACACAACCAAACATATCATATGCGCAGATGGAGGCCTGAACCCTTCTGATGTCCCTATTCCCGAACCGGACATCATAAAAATAAAATTGGAAAACTACTAGAAATAGATCAAGGGACAAATCTCCACAATTCACAACAATGGGAAACTTAAAGGCATAATTGAGGGAATCCTAATTTCAACCGTTTCATATATAAAAAGGGAGCACGGGAAAGGGAGTAGACAAGAAGAAGCAGAGGTATTAAAAGAGAATCTAATACATATCAAGCCCCACCTCCGAAAACTACAAAAATGGCAAATTAGAAAGAATGTATAACACTGCTTAAGAAAAAGAAAACCGCAAAGCCTTCTTTGCCAAACAAACCCAATTCGAACTTGTTGGTATCATCGGCCAAAATTCTAGCATATTAACGAGAGAAAAACACTCCACACCAACAATCGTCAAATTCAAGATCCAAAAACGAGGAACACTAACTGAAACAACCGAATACTACACAGTTTTAAAAAATATTACCAGACCTATACACTACTCAACTGAACCATAACAACACCGAAATCCAATCCTACTTCAAGACACCACAATCGCCACACTGAACTGAGCACCAAGAAGCTCTAGACACAACAATTACAAGAAGAAGAAATTCAAGCTACCATACCGCAAATAAATTCAGGAAAAGCACCAGGCTTAGACGGCATTCCAATAGAAATCTACAAAAGATATTCAACTACACTAAGTAAACCCCTCTTAGAACACATATATGGAAGCCTTCCGACGGAAACAACTACCCACCTCCATGAACGAAGCCATATAATAATACTAACCAAAACCTGACAAGGACCCAACCCAATTAGACTCGTATGACCCATCTCAATATTAAATTGTGACTATAAGATCCTAGCAAAAAGACTCCTAGCAAACGATTAAAAACTTCATAACAACAATATAGCACCAACCAAAACTGGCTTCATGCCCCAAAAGGCAACCTCATTAAAATAAAAGCCTGCTACAAACCCAATTGACCATATAAACCCTGGAAAAAAATTTCTAAATTGTGTCACAGTTCTGACTATGAAAGACACTAATGTAGTGTAAATGTGGATTTCTCAGTAAAACTGAACGTAAATGAATTTTTTATATAACAAGAACATCCCCATATATATATATATATATATATATATATATATATATATATTATATATATAATATATATATATATAGAACAAAGTCAGAATGTGCAGCAATCATTGAATATTTATTGTATGAAATACATCATCATAAGGTAAGTAACAGCCTGTTACTTACCTTATGATGGTGTATTCCATTCAATAAATATTCAATGAGTATGATGCTGCACTTTCTGACTTTGTTCTATGTTGATTGGAGGATTGCAGGTTGTCCTCACTTGTGCGTACAGCGACTTTACACCTTGAGCCCATTCAGGAATCCCCCTTGCCCAGCGCTGCCCATCCGTGAGTAGGTTCAGTGTGTAAGTACATTATGTGGCTCAGTGTGTAGGCTCATTGTGTAGGGTCATTGTGGTAAGCTCAGTGTGTGGGCTTAGTGGGTAGAGTCAGTGTGTAGGCGTGTGTGGGGTCAGTATGTGGGTCAGTGTGTGGCTCAGTGTGTAGGCTCAGTGTGTGGGTTCAGTGTGTAAGGTCAGTGTGTAGGGTCAGTGTGTGGGCTCAGTGTGTAGGGTTAGTGTGTGGGCTCAGTGTGTAGGCTGTGTGTAGGCTCAGTGTGTGGGCTCAGTGTGTAGGTGGTGTTAGGCTCAGTGTGTGGGCTCAGTGTGAGGGACTTACTGACCCTACTTGAGGCTATTGGTGGGTGGATGGAGAGGTGGAGTTTGTCTAGTAGGGGGAGGTTTGTGGGTGGGGTTTATGTGACTCACTGCGCTTTTCTGTGCTGTCACTTTCTTCCTAGTAAGTGTGGGTCAGTGTGTGGGTTCAGTGTGTGGGCTCAGTGTGTGGGGTCAGTGTGTGGGTCAGTGTGAAGGCTCAGTGTGTGGGGTTCATTGTGCAAGGTCAGTGTGTAGGGTCAGTGTGTTGGCTCAGTGTGTGGGCTCAGGAAGGGTCAATGTGTGGCTCAGTGTGGGTCAGTGTGTGGGCTCAGTGTGCAGTGTAGGGTCAGTGTGTGGGCTTAGTGGGTAGAGTCAGTGTTAGGCTCAGTGTGTGGGGTAGTGTGTAGGTCAGTGTGTAGGGTCAGTGTGTAGGGTCAGTGTGTGGGCTCAGTGTGTAGGGTTAGTGTGTGGGTCAGTGTGTAGGCTGTGTGTAGGCTCAGTGTGTGGCTCAGTGTGTAGGTGGTGTAGGTCAGGTGTGGGCTCAGTGTGTAGGGACTTACGACTCTACTTGAGGCTATTGGTGGGTGGATGGAGAGGTGGGTTTGCTAGTAGAGGGAGGTTTGTGGGTGGGGTTATGTGACTCACTGCGCTTTTCTGTGCTGTCATTCTCTAGTAGTGTGGGTCTATAGGTGTGTGGTTCTGTAGTGTGTGTCATCGTGTGGGTCAGTGTGTGGGCTCAGTGTGTGGGTCAGTGTGAAGGCTCAGTGTGTGGGTTCATTGTGCAAGGTCAGTGTGTGGGTCAGTGTGTTGGCTCAGTGTGTGGGCTCAGTGTGGGTCAGTTTGTGGGCTCAGTGTGCAGTGTAGGGTCAGTGTGTGGGCTCAGTGTGCAGTGTAGGGTCGTGTGTGGGTCAGTGTGTAGGGTCAGTGTGTGGGGTCAGTGTGTGGGCTCAGTGTGTAGGGTCAGTGTGTGGCTCAGGGTGTGGGCTCAGTGTGTGGGCTCAGTGTGTGGGCTCATTGTGTAGGGTCAGTGTGTGGGCTCAGTGTGTAGGGTCAGTGTGTGGCTCAGTGTGTAGTGGTCATTGTGTGGGCTCAGTGTGTAGGGTCAGTGTGGGGCTCAGTGTGTAGGGTCAGTGTGTGGGCTCAGTGTGAGGGTCAGTGTGTGGGCTTAGTGTGTGGGCTCAGGGTGTAGGGTCAGTGTGTAGGGTCAGTGGTGGGCTCAGTGTGTGGGTCAGTGTGTGGGCTCAGTGTGCAGTGTAGGCTCAGTGTGTGGGCTTAGTGTGTTGGCACAGTGTGTAGGGTCAGCGTGTGGGCTCAGTGTGCAGAGTAGGGTCAGTGTGCGGGCTCAGTGTGTGTAGGTTCAGTGTGTAGGCTGTATGCAGTAGGTGAATGCGGCAGGACCGGAGCAGACTTGTCAATAGCATTGTGGGATCATGTAGAGGCTGTAACAGCTAGGATTATGTTTGTGGGCGGGTGTAAGGAGGATCGCAGGTGGTATTAGGCGGGTCTAGGGACTTACTGACCCTACTTGAGACTATTAGTAGGTGGATGGAGAGGCGGAGTTTGTCTAGTAGGGGAGGTTTGTGGGTGGGGTTTAGTGTGTGGGTCAGTTGTGGGTCAGTGTGTAGGGTCAGTGTGTGGGCTCAGTGTGTGGGTTAATTGTGCAGGGTCAGTGTGTGGGCTCAGTGTGTAGGGTCAATGTGTGGGCTCAATGTGCAGTGTATGGTCAGTGTGTGGGCTCAGTGTGTAGGGTCAGTGTTGGGCTTAGGGTGGTGGGTCAGTGTGTGGGCTCAGTGTGTGGGCTCATTGTGTGGGCTTAGTGTGTGGGCTCAGTGTGTAGGGTCAGTGTGGTGGGTCAGTGTGTGAGCAGTGTGCAGTGTAGGTCAGTGTGCGGGCTTAGTGTGTGGGTCAGTGTGTGGGCTCAGTGTGTAGGGTCAGCGTGTGGGTCAGTGTGTGTAGGTTCAGTGTGTAGTCAGTGTGTGTAGGTTCAGTGTGTAGGCTGTAGCAGTAGGTGAATGCGGCAGGACCGGAGCAGACTTGTCAATGGCATTGTGGGATCATGTAGAGGCTGTAACAGCTAGGATTATGTTTGTGGGCAGGTGTAAGGAGGATCGCGGTGGTATTAGGCGGGTTCTAGGGACTTACTGACCTACTTTGAGGCTATTAGTGGGTGGGTGGAGAGGCGGAGTTTGTCTAGTAGGGGGAGGTTTGTGGTGGGGTTTATGTGACTCGCAGCGTTTTCCTTGGGCTGTCATTTCTTCCCAGTAAGTTGGCTCTCGCTTCTGTCTCAGCTCACATGTTCGCTCTCGCTCGGGCTCCCCGGGCTTTACGGTCCCCACACGATCCCGGCTCAAATATCCTGGGCAAGTGTTGGCTGTGCCCGCTGTACCCCCAGGGGGGGTCCGACGCGGAAGGGTCGTCGATCCCACCGTCCTCCACCTGATGTCCGCTCCATCTTCCAGCCCCAGCAACCCTGGGCCGGACATAAGTTCCAGTAAAGCCTCACTGACAGCTGGTGTGACCTGTGGTCCATTTTATCTTCTCGGGGGCCCAGCAGTGGCGAGTAAGTTCGAACCTGGGTGCTGTGTATGTTCTAGGGATTCGCTGGGGACACCAGGACAGTGGATGACAGGATGTGCACAGACCACAATAATCCTCTGTTTAAGGGATTGGGATCATGGAGATAATCCATGTGCAGTGTGTGGATGTTTACAGTGATTGGTGGACAGGTAACATGAGCTGTAGAGTTATGTGCTTATAGAGTGGTGAGCTATGTTCTATAGAGTGATGGGCTATATGTCCTATAGAGTGATGGGCGATATGTCCTATAGGGTGATGGGCTATATGTCCATAGCGTGATGCGTGATGGACTATATGTCCTATAGAGTGATGGGCTATATGTCCTATAGGGCGATGGGCTTATTGGGCTAGTGGCCTATAGAGTGAGGGCTATATGTCCTATAGGGTGATGGGCTATATGTCTATAGGTGATGGGCTATATGCTTTTAGAGAGATGGGCGATATGTCACATAGAGTGATGGGCTATGATTGTCTTATATGAGTGATTGGATATATATCCTATAGAGTGATGGGCTTATGTCTTATAGAGTGATGGGCTTTAGTCTTATAGAGTGATGGGCTTTATGTCTTATAGAGTTATGGGCTTTTAGTTCTTATAGAGTGATGGGCTTTATGTCCTATAGAGTAATGGTCTTTTGTCATATAGAGTGATGGGCTATGTCTTGTATGGACTGATTGGCTATATTTCCTATAGAGTGTGATTGTCTATGTGTCCATATAGATTTATGGGCTTATGTACTTTATAGAATGATGGGCAAATACCCCACAAACAGTGATGGTCCATATGTCCTTACAGGGTTATGTGGTCTCTGTACCCTAATAATATACCATATAATTGTTTTATATGTAACAGGATGTATTCCAACTTAAAGTGATGAGCTTTGAGTCCATAAAGAATGATGTGGTTAATATACCATATATGTACCCAGTGTTATATGAACCATAACAGTGATATACAGTGATTGACAAGTAACAGGAGGTTGGTAGTCTCACATACAGTGATAGGGTATATCCTTAATGATTGTTTTGATTGCAAGCGCTGGTCATACATACAATTTTATTAAAATTAATCCATATCTAATGTACACCACTACCAAATGTCTGTGAAATTGCTGCTTACATTGCAACAGGCATCCTCTGCAGAATAACATCTATACAGCAGTGAAATGTTTGTTTTAATTAATCCTGTAAGAGTAACAAGTGTAATCGATAATCGATCATATCGCTACGTCTATGGCCACCATTACCCCCCGCTAGCAATTCAGATGTAACAAGATTACGCCTCTTAAACATTGTGATTCAATATTAAACTGTATTCAGTATTGAACTTTTTTGCTGGAATTTAAAAAAGTACCACAACTGCATTGGTATACAGCTTGTAACAGTGGTGTTTAAGACTGAGGCCACACTAGGACGCACAATAACGTGCGGAGGAAATGTGTGTGTTACCACTTGCTTGCGATGCGATCCGCACAATGCTGGGCTATCGGAGCGCAAAAAAAATGGTCATCACCTGCACTTTGAAAAGTGGATTGCAGTGCAGCGACATAGTGTGGGCAGAACAATTGGCCTTAGATTCTTTTTTTGCATGTGATAGGATGCACCCTTATGAATATATTTTCATGCCATGAATTTGTAAATACATTTTCAGACGGTTCTTACATGTGCCACTTTTTTGTTCAAATGTGAAAAATGTAAAAAGTAACTTATTTGTATGCTCTCAAGATGTTTAACATTTGATTCTGGCAAGTCAACAGTAGATGTAATAGACGAGTGTCTAAAGCAACCTATTATTCTATATTACTGGTAGCCTTCTGTAAAATTCCACACTTATATAACTGCTAATTGATAGCAAGTGTAATTACAGTACAAGAGATTCCTATAAGTAGTATGATATGTTTCATTGATAGATTGTTTGCTTACACCTTTGATCAAAAGATCTTAAATGATTACTAAGGTTCCACCCACCAGACAGGTATTTCACCAGCCTTGCCAGTAAATCATGCTAGTAGTAAACATTAAAAATACCTGTCAGACTCTATAACAGGTTTCTAGCTTGCTCAGTGCAGCGCTCCCACCTCCCTCCCGATCCCTGTTAGGTTCCCTGTGCCCTAGTGTAAAATCCCTTTGTGAGTGTAGGGCTACCTCTCCCACCCCTAACTGCTATATTAGCTTGTAATAAAAACGTACCGAACTCTACTTGCACAGCCTCTTTCCCGGTGTTCACACTGCCAGAAGCCGTGTCCGTGATTGGCTGCCTCTCAGCCAATCATAGGCGTAGCTGCGGTCCGGCCCCCTTTCAGTTTCATGCAAGCAGAGGGCCGTGTCTGAACGCCATGGGAAAGAGGCAGTGTAAGTAGAGTTCGGGTAAATTTTTTTACAGCTAATATAGCAGTTGGGGGTGGGAGAGGGAGCCCTACACTACAGCAAAGGGATTTACACTAGGGCACAGGGAACCTAAGTAAATGAGGTGGAAATGCCCTTTAAGCCCCACCACAACAGGCTGTGGAGGTGGTAACCCTAAAGATTACTCAATTAACCCTGTACATATTTTCTAAGTTTCCTCTCACCTATCCTACCTGCATGTTCTGGGCCAATATACATATATACTTGTGGATCAGAATAATTCACCAAAAAATGTGCCTGAAAACCACACTTGCATTTTTTTTTCATTTAAATAAGGAACGGAGACTTCTGGGTAATTTCCATGTTTTCATCGGTAGCCCTCACAAAATGCTTTACCTGGCTGTCATGATTTCTGTCTGTCACTTTGAAAGATAGTACTGTTTGCACTTAGTACTGTGTAACTGTGGTCTCCATACTTGTGTCCTTATTTAAAAATAGCTCTCTCATACCTTTTGACTGTTTTGAAATAAAACTTTTTAAAAATACATAGTTCTGGGGTAGATCTCTAGGCAGAATTAATATCGCTTTCTACCGATGTGTCTCTGCAAAAAACATTCTGAAAACTGTCCAAGACCCACAATAAATTTTGTACTTGCTTAAATGAAAAGCCACCCCCCGAGTCCCATAGATATTTAAATGTGAACATCCAAAGTAAAAACTGAACATCCAAAAGTAAAAATCCATATAACTTAACTTTACATTCCCCCACTATGGCATATTCCTTCTTAAAGGGTATGTACATTGTCGTTACTGGAAACTACAATTCTTACCAACTATCACCATGCCCTTTTTTGTCAATCTATCCCCTATCCAACTTGAAATATATTACATTTCAGCTGTCATTCAAGCTGTTTGCTGTAACTGAAATGTGACAATTGGTATGTGCATGGTGGGAAAGTCTTTCTTCAGGTGCGGAGATAGTAATTACTGATCATTCTCAGGTGAGAAAGGAGAGTTGAGGGAAGGGGGTGTACTGATACTGAGCAAAACAAGTATGAATTGAAGACATTCAGCTGCTTACATGTATTTAATTAAATTAAGATGAGGCAAAGTCATTTATTTCAGTATACATACATTTTTAAACTGTCACATAGTTCTTCCCTCAACTATCCATGACGTGAAATTCATTCAATACTTCACGCATACAGTATATTCTCAGTTCAATCCCTTTTTATGCATTGTTTTTCCCTTATTAGAATTCATTCTTTGATTATTTTACTGTACTGCCACTGGAATATAAAAACATAGACTTACATTACAGTAAGTAACCTAGATATATAATCCACGAAGGGTGTTATGTATATTTTTCTGTAGAAACCTTAGACAATTACTGACTAACCAATGACATTTACATTCCTTTTGTGAATAATCCTTAAAATGTTTACATAAATCATCCCGCAGTTCTATAAGGAAATGCCTAGTTTATTGGTCACTAAAATACTACTTACGGTAGCTTGCTTTGTAATCATTCCTGCATTTCCTCTTCCATATACTGTACTTATGGCCTAGGTTTCTCTTGGCTTCAGGATGTTGTGTTTTTTTCTATTATTGTCTGCATCAAACTAAGGGTAGAGCCCCACTGTAACAAGTTATCGCATGCACTAATTTTTACATTTAAATTAAGTTAAATTACAACGCATTCGATGCACACCAAACATGGTGATCGCATGAGTTGTCAAAATGGAGCACAGAGCAGATAGTGGTTCATTGACACACTGCGATTACCATATCTGCAAAGTGGATGCTATGCGGAAAACAGATTACATCACACATATTTTGCGCATAGTGGGAACACATATGACTAGATTAGAATTATGGGCCATATTTATAATGCCGCAGGATCGTTTTTAGCGATAACGCGGCTTAGTTAATTTACGATTGAACGTTTGTTTATTATCGAACGTTCGATCGGAAGAATACCGTGCGGTAGTAAACTATTCTATGGGGATCGTAGATTTACGATCGATTTTGTAAATTTACGATCGTTAAACCAATCGTTAATCTCCGATTGGTTTAATAATCTTAAATTACGATACCGTCATTATAGTCGCGGTATCGCTAAAAAGCGATACTGCAACTTTATAAATATGGCCCTATGCTTCCAGATTCCCAAACACTTATGCTTGTTATTCCTGTTTTTAACAGTGGCATTTCTAATGAAACTCTACTGGGGAATTTTTAGAAGTAAACTTGTAATCTTTATTGTTGGCATTGATCCAAATAAAAATGAATATAGAATTTTCTTGAAGCCTCAATAAATACACAGGACTCATCACCCGAATTAAATAAGGGTTACATGCCTGAAAATTCCTCTCATCCTTGGTTTTATATGACATGAAAATAAATAGTTAGAGATTGTGTTATTTATTTGGTCCTCATAAAACAAGTTATATGCATTTATAAGAGGCCTCCATGCCCTAAACAATTACTCTGTAGTTCTCAGTTCACAAATTTGAGGCTGGGGCCATGGTGGCCCTGTTTGCCCCAAACACGCAAACACACCCAGCCCGGTTACTATTTTTTAATTACCCCTCTGAAATGTCCTGAAATGATTGGTACATATTGTATGCTATACGTATGTATTGTGTCATTTAAAGGGAAACTAAAGCCACTCCACCCTCCTCTTTTTAGTACTTGGGGAAGGTCAAAAATACTAGGTCCTAACCCTAGATTACTTTACATCGAGCACATTAGATAAACAATGCACAGCCTAAGGGTAAGGTCACACTTGTACCTGCTGGAGTGCTATGCTACCTGGGCAGTTCCCATTATGTGAGCTGCACTCCTGTCCTTTATTAGTTCACATGATGCATGACTTTTACGTGTGCCAATAACAATGAAATTACCTGGAACGGAGGGCACATGGAGTATCCTGCACTGCAGAGCATTTCAAAATCGTGCATGCTGTGTTGTGCATGATAGTGGGACCTAGCCCTTAGGGAGGGCACGAATCTTGCAATTTTTTCACATATGCTTGTGAAGGTTCTCATTCATCCAGGTCCATGGTATATCTGTTGTATTCAGTTACATCAACTTGACTTAAAGGGCATTTATACTGGAAAAAAGGTTATTTTAAATTGACCATAACTGGAAGCTATAATTCTTCCCAACCACCACTGTATCATTTTTTTGTTGATCTACCCCATATTTTCTTAGATATCCAATCTAAAACCTCTTATATTTCAATGGTCAATCAAGTTCCTTGATTGACAGCTGTCAATCAAGTATTTTTTTTTAGTATAGTGTCCCTTTAAAGTGTAGTCTTGAAGACGTATTGCTAGTCGGATGACTAGCGAAACGGTCTTCAAGAACTAAACTTTAAGTGCAGTTGATCTAACTGAATACAACAGATAATTTTTCACGTAGATTGGTCCACTGCTCAGCCTAGGAGGGGGCTTGGGGACTTTAGTTTCCTTAAATTAAATAGTTTGTTAATACATTTTTGAAATTAATTACTCAAAGTTTCAGGACATTTTTAGAAGCATTATTAGGGTCAGAATTGTACTATTATTTAAATCTGCCGAGCAGAAAATTAATAATCACAGTGTGAGAAATCAAAACTGAAGCTTGATGTTATCTTAGCATTATTTCAATGTTGAAAGCTATCTAGGGCATGTCACTGCATGTGTTCAAGTTTTGTATGTATGTCTGATTCTAACCACTTCCCTGTGTGTGTTTCTTTAAGTATTTTTTTTTCATGATTGCTTATTTTCTGACAGCTTCTAAAAAACAATTTAAAATCTTAGAAGACCATTATTTTTTATTGTTCCAGGCTGTCAGTAATGCAGCTGGCTGGAAAAAATTGTAGGTTAACAAGCAGATTCAAAGGGACTTCTATATTGGTGTAAAGACATCTGTATAGAAAATACTCTGGGCATAGATACAGTGAATAGTCAGGGTCAGGGGGCTTGACAATAGGTGCAATGCTCACAAAGGCTCTTTAAAAACTACTTTGGCTGTGAGTTGTACTGGCCACACATGAAACCTTTTTAGTACAGAATCTATTTTCACATGTAAATAAATGCAACTAGAGAAGAATCGTACAATGAATAGGTGTTTTGGGGGAGAAAAGCTTTACAATAGGGTTTAAAAATGTAAGTTAAATTTTTCTTGTAATTTAATGTATATGCATAGATATATTATAGCATTAGACATTTTGGTTACCTAACATGGGAAAAAGGGCAAAAAATATGCATGTAAGATTTGCTATAAGGAACCAGATCTATCATTTGTTCCACCTTAAGCTAATATGTATTTGTGCATGCCCCCTTTGCTCCCACCAATCTTTTTTTTTTACAAGAGAGGAGGAATTACCTTATGTAAACTAGACAACTCTTGTGCTTCCCCCTGACTCATTCTGTTAACTAGAGAACTACTAACAGGGTTCTGCTTTTCTGAAAGAGTTTCTGTCCTTTAGTTACATAAAACAAAATTTGTGTATGGCCTAACACCCCCCCCCCCAAAACCTCGACCTCACAAGGTCTAAACTTTTCAAATCTGCTCTAAATATACTTACCAGCCCTAGTTCCTCAACAATTTGTAAAGTTTAGAACTTGCAGGGTCGAGGTTTGGAGGGGCAATTAGGCCATATACAAAATTTAGTTTTGGGGGGGGATATACCATCTAAGTGTTGTGTTTTTGCAAACATATTTCAACACTCCTGGCCCTGACAAGTGGAAGCAATTGCTCCTGGAGGCTGTGCACCGGACAATGTTAGACAATTTACTGTAGGGGCTTCCATATTGGTGGGGAGACATCTGCATAGAAAATTATGTGCATTGAAACAGTGATAATAGGGTAAGTGGGCATGACCAATAGGTGCACATGCTCACAAGGCTGTTTGAAGACTACATGGAAGAGATATGTACTGGCAGCAACAACATACAATCCTTAGTTACAGAATTCAATTTTACATGTACTTAAATCCAACTTACTGGTAAGAATATTTTTACAGTGTTCTGGGGAGAAAAGCTTTATGTTAAAGGTAAAACATTGAAGTTTAGTTTTCTCCTTTTAAATAATAATGTCTACACTGTAAAATAATTGTGTTTAATGGGTGTTCTGGTGGAGTTTCTCATTTAAGAATACAAAGAAGAAAAGGAACCACTAAAAACAATACTTCTTTGAGAAACCTGACAAGAAGATATTCAGTAGGCCAACTATTGTGTTGTTTACACATACTTCAAATGGCAAAAAATTGTTCTTAAACAGGATTGTTTGCGGCTTCAGTATGTGAGGGCATGTTACATAAAACTGGTCAGTGACTTGGGAAGATATGATAGTTAAACTCAGAGCCAAAAGAATGTACTAAAAATACAGGACTATTCATTTGTATCTGGAATGGGGAATGAAAACACACCATTTGTGTTGGTTTCAACAACCACCAGGAAATTTCAAAATACAAAAAAAGTGTGTGTTATAAAATAGACTAGACTAGATAAAATGAAGTACCAAACATATCAAGCCAAGACAACACGGAGTGGCAGGAGTAAGATCAATATTGGCTAAGCTCACAGTACAAGCATCTGATGACCTGATGCCGTTGTGAATGGTCTTTGCCTGATTTTCCAGTAACTTGTAGATACTAAATCTCCAAAGGCAATGCAAGTTCCTACATTTCCAATGCAGTTCACAGAATCTTTGCAGGTTTGAATGGTTAAAGAGATTAGTGGTTTGCACTAATCTGTCCATATCCATGTTAAAACAAGTCTCATCACAAATTCTTGGTTTGTAAATGTCTCCATCCTTATACCGTCTTTGCAAATAATGCACTATACCCATTAAAATTACTTACCACTTTGATGAGGGGAACAAAAGCCCAAGACCCTTAAGGTTGTACACACGTATGATGGTGCACTGACACCCGTGCACTCATGCGACCAACGGCCGTTTTGGCCGAGAATCATTTGTGTGTATGTGGATCGGTCTGGGGTCGTTCGCCGATGTGCCATGCAGAACAACGAACGACGCCTAACCAAACGCATAACATGTGCAATTCTCTCCTGATGGACACACTCTACACAATGCTTAACATTAGGACAACGTTCCCCCTGACTGCACCCTCACAATCATAATGGCAAATAAATCTTAAGTTTACCAGCATTGGACTCTACATCTCTTCATGCAGCATGGGGAATAACATGGTCTGGTTATTCAGCACTTTCTTCCTGCTGCTGTATTTGTTACATTTCCTGTTACATATTCACTCAGTGGTTCGCTCCAAGATTGATGCATGTTGCAATATACAATCCTATCTGGAGCTTCTAGTCCTGCAAACAATATAACAATCGAACACAGAATGAAGCACTGATTAGAGGAGCAGGACTATTAAGTTAAAGGGGAACTGTGGTCTCCAGACAAGCTCATTTTAAATGAAATGACCAGTTTCCTACCTTTAAAATGAGCCACCAACCACCTATCTACGTGCACACAGCCCAAGATATTAAGAAATTACTGACCAGAAAGAGTTCTAACTCTGCCGAAAAAGCTGGTTTCACCACGTTTTCTGTAGGGGGGGTCTGAGTGGGGAAGGGCCACGGCTCCAGGAGTGGGCGGGAACATGGCACCCATGAATGGGCGGGGCACGTACGCGTGAGGTGCTGTAATATGGGGCTTGCAAGCAGAGGGGGCTGCAAGGGGAGGAGGAGACACGGAAGAGAGACCTGTTACATGGTTCAGAGCTGTAAACAGGAAGTGCGGGGATCTGTGATGCTGTCACCATACACACATAAAAATGTACCGTAAATATCTTAAAAAAATAAAAAAAAAACAATGAAAGTAAATTGCAAAAATACTCAGTAAAGCAATTCCTGTCAATTTACCCAAAGTAATTTTTGGATCACAGTTCCCTTTAGAATTCAGTATGCGATCCTGGACTTATGGGACAAAAAACCTGACAGCTGTGCCTTTCTAGTTTAGCAGGGGCCACACACCATGAGCAATTCCTTCATATTGCCTATGGTAGGAGCTTCTGTCAGGAATGAGACAGAGCATTATAAATTGGCATCATCCATGCTTGAAGTGGCACAAAATAGGTTTACTATTGGGTGCATGTTAAGGACTCTCTGAGCCCTGGAATGTAAGCAATGCCTTCTTGCAGAAGTTAGAAGCAGTAGTGATTGGGAAGATCATATGCTGTTGAAGATGAGCAAAAGGTCTCGTCTATTATTCAATTCATTTATAGCTTTGTTTTCCCATATTTTCTACATAGAAAGCTAGTTGTATGATTGGGTTCTTATTATTTTTCAATCTCACATATCTTTGCAAACTATGGCTGTTCTTCCATTTACCATATATTGGGACCTTTAGGAAAAGCCTAAGGATGTGTGGTAGTATGGTAGTGGGTGGAGCTTGTTTGGGGGTCTAAGCCAGTGGTATTTTAGCTGGCATGCTGTATAATAAATCTAGGAAGGGCTAGGCCTGTAGATTGTAGAGTTCTGAGTTTAACTCTAGATCTACTAGAGTGGTTGGTTGGTTTACCAAGGCTACTGATGAGCAGAGCATTTCCCCCACCATTTATATGTAGGAGAATTGGTGTCTGCTTGACACCCCATATTTCAAAAATTGAAATGGAGCAGACCCAAGCGGAGAGTGAATTCCAGTTTGATGCTTTTAGTGGAACATTGGTACATTTCCTGTAATCCCTGGAATGTCTTTCATTTATGTTTTGTTTACGTCTTTTTTTTTTTTTTAAAGTGAGATCTTGGATATAAAAATAATACCTTTTATTGGCTAACTTCAAAAGACGAAAAGACTTCATCATAGTAGATTTTGCTTCTTGCCATCCAACACTAGTTAACACTAGTAAATGAGAATTTTCTCATTATGAAACTACCAAACCAAAATCCATTTCCCTCTAACACAGGTCTGAGTAATTATTAAATTTTTAGGTATGTAGACCATATAATTCATTGTTAGAATGTTACCTCATTATTGGAAAACATGCATGGTAAAACATTTGAGTAGGAATGTTTCCTTGAAAAGAATACACTTTTGGTAATTGGTAAATTGATGAAGTATTTTTGGAAGTTGTTGCAGATTCACTATCAAGTCACGATTCAATGGGTCCTGCATTTGCAGTAAAGTTGCATGGGTAGGGTCACCTTTAAATTCCATAGGTTATTAAACTATGTTAATTTGCAACAGAACTGGATTTACTGAGGGAACATTGAGTGCTCCTAATGTCTTTATGAATAGTGACCATTTTGAATGTTAGTCCGAACAGTGGAAATTGATACAAACGAGAAACTGTATATGGATGGAACAACTCTTAATGCTTGTGAAGGTTCTCATTCATCCAGGTCATGGTATATTTGTTGTATTCATTAGATCAACTGGACTTGAAGTTTTAGTTCTTTGAAGACGTTTCGCTAGTCATCACAATGGCTTTCTCAATTCAGAATGACTTGTACAAGAATCTGTGGCAATTATGTACCCTGGAAAATCCCAATTAGCATATCACAGCCAAGTGTTAAGGGTGGTGATAGATAGTGGCTAAGAGGTGTTATAGGAACGCCCAGAGTAAGGTGTCAAAACAGCATTGAACATGGCAGACAGTTGGTGTTGAACCCCCCCACCTCTATTTGGGCTTGGTTTCTTTATTCTCACATAAATGGCCTCCTTAACACCTCTCTTGAACCAGTCACGTTCCGTTGCCAATATGTTAACATTACAATCTTCAAAAGTATGTCCTTTATCCTTAAGATGCAGGTACTCGGTTGAGTCTTTACCCAAGGAATTGGCTCTTCTGTGCTGGTCCATACTGCTGGGCCATACATTAATGTAGTTGCTGTTTGGCATTCTTCACTGTACTGCGCTGCGTTTATTATGTCGCTTTTCTTTTGGTTGGGTATTGGGTCTTTCGGATGTACAAATTGCTGCCTCAGTGTGTTGTTCGGTTTAAAGCAGACAGGGATACAGTGTTTTTTGAAAACTCTTCTTAATTTCTCGGAGACCCCTGCTACATATGGGATGACCATGTTCTTTCTCCTGTCTTGCTTTTCCCCTTCACTGTTGGTATTCGTGTTCTTTTCTTTTTTAACTTCTTTTGGCAAAGGCCCAGTCTGGATATTCACAGGGTTTTAAGGGCTCCTCTGAGGATGTCATTTCTTTTAGCCTTCGCCTCTGTGCTAGGGGGATGTTCTCAGCTCTGTGTTGCGGGGTTCTGATGACACCCTGCTTGTGATTAAAGGGTGGTGGGAGTCAAACATCAAATACTGATCTGTGGGTGTTGGTTTTCTGTAAACCTCTACTTCCAGTTTACCATTTTCCTTAGCTTCTTGGACTGCTTGGTAGAAGCTAATGGAAAATGCAGAAAGCTGGCATTAAAGATTCACAAAAAGCAAACTCCAGTCACAATTCACTGAGAGCCACTATCAGCTCAGTGCATTGACTAAAGTGGGCAATAGAAAGCGATAGCGACTCTCGGTACATAGCCCTGATGATGTGGCCATGATTGACAGCAAAATGGGCAGTGATGGCAACAACCAGGCATTGCACTTCAGAGTGGATTTGTTGTAACATAAAGTTTGTAGGAGGCTGTCAGAGGTGCAGTTGGGGGGGTGCAGTGCTTAACAGGTTAAACTGGTTTCACAGCATAACAGAAGATGCACAGAATGCAGGAAGGCACATGATTTATAACCTTATTTTATTTCAAAACAGATTGTTAAAGTGGTGTAAGCTGACCTTAGGTTAAATAAGGGTATGCAAGCATTTTATTGGGCCAAAGGCTTGAAAGGTTTTGAGATATAGGGAAAACCAGTGTTTATGAAATAGCCTTTAATATACATGAAAGTATGTGCCGAGAATTCTGGGTGATCAGGAAAGACCAAACCACATTACCTATATACTCATGTTTCAATGTACAATATACTACAGTGCCATCACCTCCTGTTAATAAAGTCATGATCATAAATAGACAATATTTGCAATTTGTAGTAATATTTAAATGCAAATTTATTTACTGGCTGCTATTTAAAGGTTAACTGGGTTACAGAATGAAGTATATATGGGTGCTATAGACTGTAAACTGGTTGACAAATATTGTTTGCAAATTTAACAAAACAATATTCCATTCGTTAAAGGGTCTTTAATTCTTCCAAACTAGTAAGAATTATATAAAAAGCCTTCCATCACACCTTCAAAATAAAACCTAAATCACATCTCTAGATAAAAGTTGTGAGAAGTTATTGCTGGAAAGGTTCAGCAATATTACTTCCTGCTTGACCACTTCCTGTTTTCAGCCATGTGACCAGCCTCTGCCTGCATTAATAGGCTCCCCTTCCCAACTGTAATTTTTTTTCCCCAGGTACTTCCTGATTTCCCCAGCATTAAAGTCTTAACTGAGCATGCTTGTGAAGGTTCTCATTCATCCAGGTCATGGTATATCTGTTGTATTCAATTAGATCAACTGGACTTGAAATGTAGTTCTTGAAGACGTTTCGCTAGTCATCCGACTGGCTTTCTCAATCATTCTGAATTGAGAAAGCCAGTGGATGACTAGCGAAACGTCTTCAAGAACTACATTTCAAGTCCAGTTGACTCTAATTGAATACAACAGATTTAACTGAGCATGCTTCCCCCCGAGAGAGTTAGGTGATTTCACTCACCTACTGGAAGCAGGAAGTTTAAACATTCACTCCAATGTAGTTTCTTACTGGCTCCAGCCAGAGATGTGATTGACAGCTCATTTTAAAGGAAATACTGCAGGCTTTAATTTAACCCAACTTGTTTTGATACCACATTTGCCCTTTAAGATGGTGTAAGATCCAAATAGCAACTTGCAGCACTAGGCATTACTCCAAACTTTTATAAAACATTACTCTTATTTGAAAGATAGTTTAAAAACATGTAACCATCACGCAGAAGATTTTAATGGGGAAGAAAAAAGAAAGGTAATTGAAGTGATTTGGAGCGCTTAACGTGTCCTTAGTCATAGATCTCATCACCCATGTTGTCCTTATTGGATGGTGCTAGGGTTATACAAACCAATAACCTATAGCAATATTGTGGGGAATAGGACTCTCCCACCTAGAAACCTTATTGCATATCTGTGACAGTAAAGTTTTTTTCTATTAATAGCCAAAAGTGTGTAGTGCTAATAGGGTTCTTGGTGGGGGAGTCCTATTCCCCACATAGTTAATGCTATATATTTATACAGTGATTATATCCCCACACATGTTCCTTTTCTCTATTCTGCATAATTGCTATTATCCAATTTGCTACTTATCCAATTTGTCAGCTGATTTTACTGTGTTGTTTTTTTTTGCTTCCGTTTCTAGCAAAGATATTGTTTCAAAACATACCTGTGTTCTTTATGGAAGCTCTGGTAGCTCAGAGAAAAATGCTACATCTGTAGAAACACATGAGCCCCTGAGGTTTACAGGTTTAGATCTACTTAATTGTATCATACTGGTAAACCCCCCTTTTTCTATTCAGTTTTATTGTGAAAGGAGGAAAAGGAGCTGTTCTTACCTCATGTTCTTTAGTAAAACCTTCAGGAGCCGTGAATGAGGGGCAGGAACTTACCGATCGCTCGCTCCTCTGCCACTTCATCTGACAGGTCCCGACTTAGTAGTCTATGCCCATGCGCAAATGTGATGTGCATAGAGTACAGAGTCTGTCAGGGCCTGTTAGATAAAGCGGCAGAGGAGCGAGCAATCAGTAAGTTCCTTCCCTTGATTTCCAGCTCTGAAGGTTTTATTAAAGAATGGGAGGTAAGATACAGCGCCTTTACCTCCCGTTTTTTCAATAAAACTTAAAGAAAAAAGATGTTTTTTCCATTATTCTGATATTCTAAATTGTAGCTCTGTTGGGATAGTGGTATAAAGCTCTCTTTTAGCAAAACAAAGTATTGACGTTGCAGGCTTAATTCCCCTGACTGGTTTTACAGCTATAGTGGATTATGAAGAGCCAATCCCCAGTACCCACAGCCAACAAAGGGAGAGGTGATATACAGTCGTATTTTTGTGAATGTGTTTTGTCTGTTGAGACAATGTTGCCTAGATACTTTAGTTTCCCTTTAATGTCTAATGTCCAGTTTGTTAAGGCTTATTGACGTCGAAAGGCCCATACTGGAAGATAAGTACATGTATGGGCTTTTCGATCAGGCAGTGTTGGTGGTCTGACCTAGATCAATGAACAAAGCCCTATGGAATGGCAATTGTCAGCGATCACATACTTCTGTTGTACCTATGGATGAGTCCCCATGTGCATCACATAAGCAGGCCAAAATATGATGATTCTTCTTGATCGAATTTCTGATGGATTTTCCCACTCTAAAATTTGATCAGAAAGAACCTACCTACATCTTAAAACTGCTGAAGATATGACTGGAAAAGTGGTCAGTGGAAAATTTCTGCCTGACCCAATAGCCGTTTGATAGACCTTTTTGATATGTTGATTTACCCGTGTTTGGCATGCTTTAGACTTTTACAGAATTTACTAGGTCCTGGAGTAAAGTTAACAAAATATCTGTCAAATTATTGTAGAAAGTGATGTACATTTAACAAGGTTACATTTTGCCCTGGTTCCCTCTTTAAGTTTGTGTGCACAGTGCAAATACTATTTGTGAGCTAATGTAAAACTGGCACTGGAGCAAGATGAAGGATCAAGTTTTTTGTATGGAGTTGCATTGTTGTGGCTTGTTTTCTGTTTTGTTATATGTGCAATAGTGTCACTTTGCTTTTAGAGGCCACCTTATCAGGCAGTGGTAATATGAGTAGGAGAAGATATAGATCTTTGGATGAGACCTCATTGATGACAGGTACTAAACCTTCCTCTGCAGCAATTAATATTCCGACACACATTTAGTATAGCCCTGCAAATAAGTATCAAATGAATGCACAAACAAACATTGTGTAGATATAACTTAGCAATTATATTGGATACCCACTAGAAAAGATGTCTGCAGAGTTGAAGGTACAGTGCAAACAAAGGGAGCGTCTTAACAAATGGATCAGCCACTTAGTTTTTTAACCCACATGGCTCATACCCCTGTCGGCCTGTTAACATGCCCATAGAAACATCAGTGAACATGTCAACAATGTTGTGACAAAACATATGTGCAAAGGAAAGGACAGAGGTTGTTGAAGTGCATGGAAGTAGAAACCTTTTGTTGTTTTAGTCCGTTTAAGTACTGTGATTTTATAGATTTCTTTTCCACCTTCTATTAGGGAAGGAGGAAAGAGTGACAGCGAATTAAAGAATTGGATTGAAGAGCCACATTGGGATCAACATGAAGGCTGCTAATTTTATGGTTGTGAGTCTGTGTAGGGGGCTGTACGAATGTGACTTGGAGGTTGTGGAGTCTGAAGTTGTGAAGTGACTGTGGGTCTGGATGCGGACGAAGGGCTTTGTCAGGCGGGGGAAGAAGGGAAGTGGGAGTTTGACTTGGAGCGGGGGGACGTAAGGTGGTCTGTGTGCGGAATGGTGGGGAGGTCGAAGGTCTATGCAGTGTGAGGGGGGAAAAAGTGTGGCAGGACTGCAAGGTCAGTGTCGTAGTAGACCAAAGTACTGCGGTCCTTTCGGGTGAAGATCGGTCTTTGGGCTTAAGGTTGAGTCACAGCCTTGGTAGATATGTGCTTACGGCTGAATGTATTGAGAGGAGATGGAAATCTTGAAGGTTATGTTGACGGGGAAATAACTAAGGAGGCTATTGGTCTTTTTCGATTGGTGTTTGTGACCCAAGAGAACAAGGCCGGGTGGGTTTAATACATGTCATTATGTAACGGGGAAATGAGGGTTCATATAAAACCCACCAACTTCATGTACAAGATGTGCCAATGGACAAAAACTGCAGAGAAACAATGGTGAGAAAGGGGGGCATGTAACGATTTAGAACGAGAAATTGTGCGTGATTAGATGCAGATAGAGCTTTCTTGTTTCAGTAACTTATTGCTTTTATACATGAGCACAAACTTGTGAGCGAGCATTTAACGCAATGAAAGGGGTATGGGGTGTCAAGGAGGATGGGACAGTCATTAATGGAAATGGGTAGTACAGACAAAAAATCTGTGTAGGTCGAGACATAAGCGTGTCAGGTGGAATGAAAATTGTAGTGTGGAAGACGGTTCTTTACTTTTAATCTATTTAATTGTTCACTAGATAGAGAGTTATCAGAGAGCTGACAAAGGTGTTGAAGAAAAAACATGTAGGATCTGTCCAAGTAAAATAAGGGGTAGTACATTGATGTGAAGTTCGTGTTGATAGAATGGGTAGCTTGACGATGCAGGTACACGGTGCTGGAACAAAAATAAAATGTTGGAAGCAAACAAAATTGACATTAGACAACTGTGGGCCCTTAACTTAGAAGGAAGCATGCTCCTGCGGTTTAGCAATCAATGATTCATTTAGGCCCATCTAGTACAGGTAGCCTGGCTTGGGTGTAGACAGGACCATGCCGGATTCACGGGGCTAGTCGATGGCGGCCAACGATCCTAGAAACTGTGTATAATCTAACGGCTCTCTGGGGGTGCAATTGTTTTGAGTCCTTGTTCAGTCGCATGCTGTCAGGGGATCCTTCGAAGTAATTATAAGGTCGGTAATTCCTATTAATCTTGTGCTAAAAAGAAGGGAGGTCTGGGATGAACCAGCTTGCTGGCTGAGAGGGGAGGAGTGATGTCTGACAACAGGTGTGTCTCGAGACAGTGCTGGTTAGAGGGACACTGCTCACGAGTGGGGCACAGCAAAACAATGTTTCACACCACCTAAGGCTGTGGGGGGTTGCAGTGGTACTTCGCTCCTTGTCCGGTCTGGCACTGAACCACTGTGTGAATCTCTTGCACAGGTGAGGTCAGCAGGTGGTGGCAGCCGGATAGTGTGCAAGAGCAGCCATGCGCGAGGTGCAGAATGGAGTTTTGGGAAGGACAACTAAAAGGGCCGTACGCGACGCAGGAAGGGGTTGGGTTCTTTTTGTCAGTGTCAGTGTCGTCGAATGGTGCGAACTAAGCGATCAACTCAGTGAGCGATCAGGGCCAGTAGAGGGGGGGAGGGGGGGACTTTGAAGCGGGGGATGCGGGATAAAAAAGAAAGAAAGTGGGGGGCGAAGCAGGGAATGGGGAATGGGGCGGTAGGGAAAAATACAAAAACGGGGGGAACCACCTGGGGCACTTAAATAAGCGATGTAATAGGGTTCGCCGTATTCCGCTGTCCTTAAGACAGAGGGCTAGGTTCGATGTGGGTAGGCTGGCTGTTATACGCATTCTGATGTTTTATATCAATGGCAGTTTGTTAGCATTGCAGTGGTTTTCTCGGCACATCTATTTATCCCGGGATGCCGTCGGCTGGCTCGAAAATTCATAAGTAGCGTGGATTGAAGTGCGGTTCGGGTATGGGTCGAGCTCGCTAGTGAAGCGGTGATCGTAACTGGCATGTTTGTGTGTATGGTATAACACCATGGTGAGCAACTTCGGCTCCTATTCGATTATAAGGGTGATTTCCCAGTTGCTGTTGCGGGAAGAGTCTGCCTCTGACAGGGCTACGAGGAACGATAGCAGACCAAAATATATACTCAGTGGGGAGAGTGTACTACTCGAAGGTCGCCTTTGTCGGCTATAATGTCTCCTTTGGCAGTGCATGAAGCCGGCCGGTGAGACTCCACAGACAATATGCACGTGAGATGACAAGGAATGTGCGTGAGGACACAGGGAACGATCTGTGTGCTAGTATGGACATGTGATACGGACACATCGAATAAGATTCAACTTGAGGGGTATACGAAAAAGAGGAGAATTGTAGTATGAGGAAAAGACGGGGTTACGTGGATAGTAAGGTTGGTGTTAGTCAGTGCTAATCGTGTCGGAGGGTCAAAAAGGGAGAGACGGTCGAGTGGCGTGAGGCATTTACGGATATACGAGCCAGTTTCAACGAGGGGGATTTATAGAGGTGATGAACAGCCAGTTAGTTAAGAAGGAATCAGGGCTTTCATGGCTTCGGTAAGACCTATGGTCTCTTTCAGAAATTTTATCATGCCTCTCCTTAACACATGTGTAAGATTGATAGTTAAATTAGCAGAACGCTCATGCATTACTGTTCGTCATCGGCTTGTGAGTGTATTCTATATATGGTATAGCATTTTTCTGCTGTCTCGACCATGCTTCCCTGCTGCCTAGGAAGGTTATCATTCCTTGCATTGAGTAGTGACGTGCATGATGGCCCATTAACCACAAGCTGTAGATGCATTGCACAGGCTGATTTGCATAGTATAGCAAAATGCATTCCTGAGCTTCAGGCTGGGTGTGCTTGGGAGTGATAATTCGCTTCTGGTAACAGACCTCGCCTGAAATGAGAATTCCTGACTAATAATGTCTAAATACTTGTGCATATTCTTGATACGGCAAGCAAATGCTAGTGGGGATTCGGTTGACGAAACGGAAAAGATGAATCTTGTGTGCAGTTAGGTACTGCTATCTTACTCATTCCTATAATATTAGATATCGAGGAGATTATAGAAAATGGTATAGTCTGTTAAGGTTTTCGTGATAATACACTTGACTACAACTCACTTTTTATTAGTGATACAATCTTCACGACATGTGAAGGACTGATGAAGGAATGAGCTGGATGCTTAGACCATCCCTCAGAATTGTTACGATTGTTCAATGGTGCATTCTGATTGATTGAATTACCGTATCTAGTGGACCTAATTCACGTGCTGGTATCTAAAGGTGTAGAGACGCTACCAACTAACGTCAAGCCGTGCAATTAGTTATTGAGTTACTTGGCATAAGTAATTGGGAGCCTCTGTAGAACATTCTTTAGCAATAACTGCCGGTTGAAATAGCCATATGCTCCTGTGAAGGGGAACAACTGATTGTTCCATGTTAATTTCTTTGCACTGTAAGGAAAATAATCAGTACACTAGCAACGAGCTTTTGGAGTATTATGTGATATTGCCTAAGCAGCCGCTATAAATTGAATCTAAATAAAGCATGTGCTAAATTGCATGGGGCAGCAAACTGTGGGATTTCGGTAAGACAATATCTCATTTATGTGGCCGTGCTTCCTTCTTTACCTTAAACAGTCCAAATCACCACTCTAGATGCCATCAATAGCCCAAAGAAAAGTGTAAATTGATGACTTTTTCAGTAAAGATAATTGGGCAGCTGACTATGGAACATCTATAGCTATCCTTTTCATGCTTCTACTAGTCGCACAAGCAACAGCATCTAACTCCAGAGTGTGGAAGAAGTCCCTCATGTGTGAAGGACCTCATTATGAGGGGGTTGTTTAGTACGGAAGTGTACGCCTTCGTCACTATGGAAGATTCTTACGCAATAACAGAAGCTTTTGTGCTTCACACAGAATTTTAGGGGGGGGGTCGCCAGTGGCCACAGCAATCCTTGAAGTGGTCCTGCTTATTGCCTTTGACAGCAATGTTGGGTGCTACATCGCGAAGTGAGGTGGCAACGTTGTTTAGTATGTTCACTAGCGAAGGCGGGGCTTTACACTCTGTCAGTTCGCCGAGTGGGCTACTGGAAGGCTCGGAATTAATGTAGCAGGATAATGTCTCATTGTGGGATGGGCTCCAACAATTAAACAAAAATTGGTAATGAATGGACCATTCACCTAACAGTCATCACCATCTTCGGCAAGTCGCAAGAATGAGAGGGGGGGGGAGGGAGGGGGGGGGGGTGCACGGGGGGGGGGGGGCGGGGGGGGGGGGGGGGGAGATTGGGGGGGGGGGGACGTCAGGGGGGGGGGGGGGGGGGGGGGGAAGGGGGGGGGGGGGGAGGGGAAGGGGGCAGGGGAAGAGCGGGACCGAAATTGTGGAGTGCTTGTGCCATATCTAGGCATTTCCACAAGTGGCACAATCACAGCTAACTACCTCATGTCAGAGACAAACCCCCCTATGTTGCAAGAAGACAACTGAGCTGACACCATGAGAGGGGAGAATCTCAGCCTGGACAATGTCCTATCAACATTCTACTCTGCCGAAAGTTTTGATCCACTAAAGTATTTCAGGACGGGGGGTGAGTGGCACAACCTCGTAGTGTGATAGGTTGGCCAAGAGAGGGTGGGGGCTAGGCACGCGCAGAGCGTAGCAAGGACATTGCGAGAGGGACGAAAGGCCTTGTGGCAATCTGAAGTGGGAGTCAGGTGCCAATACTATGCTTCAGAAAGACGTATGTCATGGGCCAATGGGCCTAAGAGGACATAGTCCACTAGGGAACTTTCATAGGTGAACAAGTGCCCAGCCCACCGCATAAAAAATATGCATTAAGAAAGTCCCAGCTTCACTTACCTTCCCTCTCTCCTCGCACGCCGGCCTCACTATGCTTGCGAGACACATGAAAGCAAGGGGCGGAACAGCAGCCACGGCATGATTTGGCTGAGGCAGCCTATCACGGACGCAGCTGCAGGCTTCTCAAATGTCCGTGTGGAGGAGAAAGTGGAAGGTAAGTAACAGTTCTGAAGGACTTTCTTAAAATAAAATTTTTTCGGTTAGGGATGGAGGGAACATCATTCCTATAATGGGGCGAAGGGGTATTTATGGCAGGGGGAGGGATAGAAAGGATGAGAGGGAGGGGAGGGAGGGGGGAGAGGGCATGCAGTACCATGCCAAATTCTCCGGGAGGCCAGGTACAGGCAGAGTCCTATATTGACTGCTAACCTCCTGGTGGGCAGTTTTGGGGACTTGGGGGGGACTACAGGAGAACCTCTATGGAGCGTGAGGAGGTGAGGTAAGGATATGACTTACACTACATGGGGGGGCCAGTAGTTGGGGGGATTATAGTTTTGGGGGTTGGGACATGCCCTTTAATCTGCCAATTAGCCTTTTGTCTGTAATAACAAATGCGGACCGGACATACTGGACTTCAATGGATTGCAGACCCCTAATAGAGACCGTTATTGTTTTTGCCCATTGACCAGCGCATGGGTTGTATTGCAGGTTGCTCAGTACGAGATCTGAGCATGTTTGACCTATCCAACGCCAATCAGTAGAATTTACTGTAAGGACATTTCAAGGAAGTGGTGCATCCTGGGAAGAAGAAGGGCTGTTAGAACTGAAATGTCAATCACTATGTCATGTTGTCACTAAGTTTTTTTTTGGAAAATGGGAGGATAATGTAAGAATACTAAAAAGGCCATTACACAAATATCAATTTACAAAATATTGATAATTTCCACTGACTGTCCTTTACAACACTTTTTTTCAAAATACAGGATAAATGATTATTTGTGTTGATTGTAGAAAGTGCTTAACCATTTTAAAGGAACCTATCCCTAAACTTTTATAAACGGAAAGTGATTATTTCTGACCATCACAAAAACTTTATACACCATATAGTTCTCCTTTAAGCAAACAATTTTGGTACGGCAAATATGTGGTAACGGGCATTTGCAGTTAAATAATGTGCTTTAAAACCAGGCTCAGAGCAGGCCTTTCATCAAAAGAAATGACTAATGGCATTCAGCCACTAGGGACTTGTCATTTTGTTTAATGATGTTGCTTATCTAAAATGCAGTATCTTGTAATTTTGCTGGCATTCATGGTAGAAGGTTATCATTGAGAATTGAGGTCTGAGTGGAAGCAATAGGACAAACTTGTTGGTGTTATAAGCTATCTCATGTACTGCAGTCAGTGATGGAAATGCATGCTGAGCTGTGTTTGGCAGATAATTACTGCCTTCATCAGACTGTACTATGTATTAGTTCCCGCAAATATAGCAATTAACATTTGCAGAGGTAGTTTCACTATGTATAGGGGTGGGTGCTTCAACGCATAAGTAAGCTTCTTCTTATGTGTATCTGAAAATATAAATGCAAGTCTTATCTTTATATGGTAGGCTCACGTTGGGGTTCTGCATTCTTATGTATTCATACAAGTTAACAGATAAATGTTACTGAAAATCCCATGACCTTAAAGGAATAGTTCATGCAAAGTGAACTATTTCTTATATGCATTGATTGAAGAATGGGAAGTGAGCTATGGTCCTTACCTCCATTCTTCAATCAATGCATGGTGAACATTTTTTCTATGTCTTAGGGCTGGCCACACTGCCTGCGTTTTTTTGCGTTTCCTGCTCTTTTAAAAAATCATTGAAACGACGGGCAACGAGAAAAAACGCACATTTGGGGGTGTTTGCGATTTGCTTCTGCATTTTTTTTAATGTGCGTTTTCCTATCCTATTGAGTAAACGCTACGCAACGAAATCGCACATGAAATCGCATGCGATTGCATTTGCGTTTAGCTTTGCAGTGTGGGCCTGCCCTACTGTTGCATTTTTTCTTGCATAACATCAGGCATTCCATGTGGAAACATTGCACACCAAACAATGTAAAAGCATTACGGTGACATTTTTCCAGGGTCATCATAGAAATGGCATGCGACGGGCATTTACAGCAACATTTAAAGCAACTCGTAGTGGTGGGAACCTGGCACATTAAGTTTATATAGAAAAATGCATTTAGCAAAAAAATTGTGTTACGATGTTACAAGAGCATATTGTGACAAGCCCTAAATGGGCATTCTGACATTGTCTAGTCACCTATAAGTGTATGTCCACCCTTGTCTAAAAACTTTTCCCATATCAAGTTCCTGTGCTCCCCCATCCCAACCGCATTAGATTTTTGAAGAAAGTGCCACAATAGTTACTTACCTACATCTCTCTCTATGCATGCAGAGGGCCAGGTTGTAGGCAGAGAATGCCAAGCTGCGGACCGGCAGCCGCGTTGTGATGACTAGAGACAGCCAATCACGGGACGTGGTCGTACCGTAGTGCAGAACAGCGAAGGAGGGAGTAAGGTAGTAAGATCGGGGCACTTTCTGAAAATACTACAATGGCGTTGGGCTGGGGGCCAAGAACTATGATATGGGAAAAGGGGTTAATGCTAGGGGAGGAGACCAAAACGTGAGGGACAAGGGAGGGGGGAGGGTAATTCTGCGACATGGCAAAATTTTCCCTGAGGGAGACAGGAGGCAGAGTCCTATATGGACTCTGGCAGGCTCTGGTGGCAGGTTTTTGGGGATCTGGGTGGGATTACAGGAGAACCTTGGATCTGGGATGTAAGGTAAGGATTTTACTACACTACGAGTTGGGGCCAGTAGTGGAGGAGGGATAGTTTTGGGGTTGGACATACCTTTAACAGGAGTTTGATCAAATGGTCTGGTCCAAAAATGTTCATTGGCCTGTGTCCCTGGTCCTGTAGAGTGCCTGTTAAGCCACTGCTAAAGAAGTTGCTATTGGCACAGCGATCTGTGTTTTATTTTAAACTATCTTTGTGACGCTATTATATGAACATGCAAGGCTGTTGAACTCTGCACTGATATAAATCATTTTGCTCTCTAATAATTATGTCCGAGAATAAGATATCTGCCTGGGGATGCGCCCTTAAACTGGTTCAGCATGCCTCCTTTTAATACACAAGTAACAATACCAATGGATTCCTTGGGGATTTTATAGAATGTGCTCTTGAAGGCTTACAACAAACAGTCAAAAGGTATATAGAGTCGAGCACGGGTAAGAATCAATGTCGGAAAGGGTTGAAGGGCCGCACACTATTAAGATATAAATTTTCAACTATGAATGTTAAGGTGCTAAAACACATAACCACACACACCTGAGAAGGGGCTTTAGACTTCCGAAACGTTGACATTTCAGTGCTACAGGTTATAAATTATATTAAACCTCGAGGAAGGTACAGAAATGGTTTAAATCGTATCGATATACCGAATTTTTGTACACATGAGGCAGTTCCCTGTATTTGAAAACTATAGTTCTTGCTAGAAGTGATTTTACCTGTTATATGGACTATATAGACTATATTCTAGAGCTAGAATTAAACCACAATGAGTTATTGTTTTCTTAACTAAGGTAAGAAACCTAAGGTCCCTGGTCACACCAACCTGTAGTTGTGGCATAACCCCTCCTGAGCATATAGATAGTGGTGAAAAGGTGGTGTAGATAGAGCAGATCTTTCCTATCACTGCATCTATCAAAAATATTGTGAAAGCTGTATTGTCTTTTTTGTGAGGCACAGTCATTTTACTTGCATACACAGGCGATACTTCCGATCAATAGACATGCACCATGAATGGCCATCTGTTTAATAGACGTTCGCTGTATTGGGATCTGACGGTGATGGACCAGTAAAGAAATTTTTATGAGAACACAACCGTGGCTACATTATCATGGCAGATGTTAAGATGAAAGCTTCCCAAAGATTGTAAAATCTTACCCACAGATGGTTGTACTGAAGTACTGGTCAGCGGCAGGTCTCTCAGTGTGTGTCTGGTTAGCAATGGTAATTGATAGCCTATTCTATATGTGGGTCACAAAAATAAGGCAAAAAAAGATTTCATGTGCATGATGTGTTGCGAATTGTTGATGCAGTGAGAGTTAACCTTTTTATATGTTAAATCCTGTACTGTAAGTGCATGCCTATACAGTTTTAAAACTTCAAGCATGCTGATTTTTTGGGTCCAAATATACATGCACACCAATACAAACACTTCTGTTATGTGTGGGCTATATGATAACGAGGATCCCACACTTATTTCAGTAAATGCCCAGGAAGGTTTGCTACGCTTCCTCATGAAATCCCACTGGTTACAGTATAGATATTTCATATTGACACCCCAAATAAACACCTCACAATTTCTAGTGGCAATAATGATAAAAACAATGTCACATTAATGCCATTGTAAGAAATGGGTACTTTAGTGTGTGCCAAGACACCAGCTTACCCTAAATTTTCACACGAATATCTTAAGCATCTGTAATCTCATTTAAAAGTCATGTAAAAAATGGTTTCAATCATTTACCAACTTATCAACACAGTATTAGTATTCATTACCACCCATCTTCAAGCTTTGTACACACGCTCAATTCCACGAGGTCACACACACCCCGACTGCCAAGCGCTACACGATGCATAACGGCGTTTCGGGAGAGATCGTCCGTATATATGCGTTCGGTCGCCAGGCGGATCACAACAACCTCGACCGACGCGCATACACATGGGGATCTTCTCGGCCAAATGGCCGTTCGTCATTTTTTTTTTAGCTTTGGGGAGTTTTACTTTTTACAAGGTTGTGGGGACAGGGTCGGGGGTGGACAGGACAGCCAGGCAGAACTGACACAATCCCCCACATAATTTGCATATCCCAGTCCTCTCACCTTGGGCCCTAAATGTAGGAACTATTCCATTCCATTAAAGCAAAGCTTTTTTTTCTCTATCACTGCATGCTAATTTATACAGCATAAAGGAGAAACTCGGTTATAGTGTGTATAAAGTGTTTTAAAACAAAAAGTTTAAAATTGAAAAGTACTTGGGACACAGGTATGAGGATTGTCATTTCTACTCCCTATCTTGTTTTTTTGTGAGTATCACCAGCCAAAAAAACACTGATTTGCCAGTCTTCCCCTGTGCTTCAGCCTATCTTTAATACAGGGCTAGTCAAATAAAAACGATATGCTGCTGTAGCTCCCACAAAACAATATTGTGATGCAGGAATAATCAATCCTACCTCCCTGGCCCCATGTCTTTCATTCTTAAAAATTAAATTACTAGAGTATAATTATCCTTTAAGCTCATCTGTGCCGCAGTAAACACCACCCTGCCGGTATTGAGCTGTATGTGCTGGTGCTGTTATCGGAGGGTCTGGCACAGAGAGAGGAAGAAATGTATGTTGCTAACTAGTGATGAGCTGAACAGGACATAGGAGTACATGATGAAGGATCAAGTTCCCTGGCACGCTCTAAAAATATAAAAAAGATAAAGGCAAAGAGGGATGTTGCATTGGTAACCAAATGAGGCATCCGGGGGTGGGGTCCTAGAAGGCACATTTGCCAGGTGGGATGTCTGGAGTCACAGGAGAAGTCCGCACTCATAACATTGGTACTTCAATATCTTGCGTAGAACTATTGTCTCCATGCTATATTGAACTTAAGTCTGTGTTGCGGGGAAGATTATATATGCTTTGAGGCTATATCCTCTGGTTTGGGCAAGGTACAGCTATTCAATACACTCCTTCCTCAGAACCGTAGGCTCGCATGATAATGTAAATTGATAACCTACACAATCATACAAACTTACTATTATACTGTTTACACGTGTTTTGAAAAAAACCTGGGGATTTCCAAGGGTATGATTCCTCAACTGGTTATTTTATGGGCACAATCAGCACACATCCAATACTTTTAGCCACATCCTTTTTTAAACACTTTCATTTAATGTGTTTTTGGGGAATTTTCTAGCTGGTTATAGGTTATTTAACTTACTGTGAAGTGCTTTTACATTTACACATGCTGGAAAGTTCCCATGGTGTGTTTACCAAAGCCAAAATAACAAAATAAACATGGTACAAACCCATGCAAATGTCCTCCTGACCGACTGGTCAACCCAGGAGGAAGGACTGTTGTTTTCGGCAATAGTTGGCCTTGATGTTTGCCCGGGCGAACCGAGCGTTTGGTCCATAGAGGGACCACATAATCGGTCATGGTTTTCCGACACGTATGATCATAAGTTCGGCCGATTCCGGACGGCATCGGTGCAAAAACATCATATTCGGGCCGACGAATTATAGGATGTGTGAAACCCAGCTTAAGTTTTAGTGAGCTGTAAAAAATTTCCATATGAGAATGAAGTCTACCTCAGTGGAGTTTTTAGAAAAGGTGTAGGGTCGTTACAGAACTCTTATTTAAAGGATAATGTACACTGAAAAAGTTACCGTTATGTTTAGATAGCTGGGACCTGTCAATTGACGTGTGTTCCTGTTTTTTTGCCCTATCACCCTTCCCACCCCACTACCTTCATGTTTGTTTTCTGGCTGGCTCCTCCCTCCATGGTAATGTGGCACCTAGGACCCCCCCAAAGATCTGTCTTTCCATTCACAAACAAGGTGGCCAAGAAATCTAGCTGGTGCTTGCGTGCTCATGCCGGGACATAGCCCCACGCCCCCCACCATATGTGAATTCATACCCCTGCCTTTAATTTGCTTGGCATTTATCGGAAGGGCTCTGTGTACGTTATCATGGTTGCGCAGGTATACAGCCCCGGGGCACTGCGTGGGACATCACCGGATGCGCCGATCGTGCGCACATGCCACATTAAGCGCCTCTAGATATCCTGACACCTTGTTTTATCGTTTTACTTAAAGATAGCATGTACACATAGGAAAACATCTATAAAGGTGGGGTTATTTGTTTTATTTACTCTCACATACCCATACTTTAGTGCTTAATGTTGCTGGCTTCCTCCTCCACTCTAATCCTGTTTGAAACTTGCGGATGCGTTCACTTTGCGCAAGCCTGCGCCCCTGTGAAGCAGATTGTACCTCGCTCAAGACACAGCGGTCGCATAGTTTTTGCGACACACCGGGCATTTACATCACACGCTCTTCAGAAATTAATATATATTTATCACAAAGGGATGTTGGATATTTGGAGAATCTTGTGGGGGTCAGTCTTAAGGATTAACAGTGGAGGAGGAGCCAGCCCACATTCAAGCACTAAAGGTAGGGTATGGGAGGGTATAATAACAATAAAAAAAAACAAAAAACACCTTTATATTTTAAGCCACAGCGCTATCACGTACCTAGCCCTTGATGCCCTTGAATGATTTGGAATTAGTTTTGTTCAGAAAGGTCTCTGTGGTTGACGATGACTGAAAACGTTCTTGAAACATTTACACAATGAACCGATAATATATTTTTCTGTGACCATCATTTTTTTGGACATGGAGGGGGGGGGGATTAAACAAGTCCATAATTTTATCTTTGCAATGGGCCATGTGATCAGTCCAACCATTAGACTAACTGATTGGAATTATAGTATATCAGACTAAAAAGTCAGGCCAAGGTGGCCAGTTTGCACTATTGCTAAGGTTTTTTTAACGGAACTTCAGTATAAAAAAACAATATCAAGAATAAATTGCCATTATGAATGTTGGTATTGCAATTTACCTGTATATTATAGATATTTTTTTAATGAAGCTGACATCCCCTTAGTATTATGACGACAACTTCAGGCAACCGTGGCCTTTGTCATGTGACGTATATACCAATTTTTCCAACTTGTTAACCACAGCAAAGCTTGTAGAGTACCGAATTAATGGCTATTAAAGGGCAAGTCTACCCCACCAAAAACTAAAATGAACGCACTGCTGGTCCCATTTGTGTATACCTATATATCTGCGCTCCTTATGGTTTCTCCTGCAGTAACTTGTTCAAGAACTGAAGAGTAGGAGCTGTTTCCTGTGACAAGGTTTCAGCCTCCTCCTTGTCCCCAGGAGGTACTGTGACAGTTTCCAGGGACCCCTTTCCCCCCCTATTGCCTCCCTACAGATCCTCTGTCTGTGCAATCCCCTACCTATCAAAATATCTTTACTGTTGTAAGGCACCCCATCCCCCCCAACCGCTGTATACTTTTGTAAAAAAAAGCTCCACGAAACACTACTTACAGACCTTGTTTCCCCCGGCTGTATGAATAACGGGGACAATAGCCGAATACATGAAATACATTAAATAGATGTAGGTAATTTCTCAAAAAAGTGACCACATACAGGGAGATTCCACCCAGAGGCACAAACACTTTTTGGCAAATCTCCGGTAGTGGAATTTACAGTGGTGTGCGACTGGGTGAATCTCACCGCATGTAAGTATTTAACCCGCCAGCTATAGCTGGTTTTAAATACTTACTTGGAAACAGCCGCGCGCCTTTGGTATAATAGGCTTGGCGACGGCTTGCTAGTGCTCTCTGGTACACGCGATCGCCACAAACCAAGTCTTAATGTTGCGCTAACTGAACGTTAATCGAGTTAGTGCGGACTTAAGAGCTGTGAAATCATGCTGCATCCGCACGCTCCGAAGTAAATTAGGCCACTACACATTAATGCAGAAACAGCCAGATGAGCCATGGATGTCTTCTTCTCGTTCCTCATGTCCCATACAGCTTGAAGGATGGTTGTTCGAGGAGCGACAGCAAGGATACTGGTATCGGCCGGTAAAGGCAATATCAACAATGTGTATGGCCACTGTAGGTCTCATCACCTTAACGCTCTGCACTTTCTACCTACTGTTGTGGTTACCACTCGGTTTCTGCTTAATTGGCAAATAATGAGACCAGTTATAATTGGGAAAAACTTTTTCATAAATGCTCTGAAATCAGCCTGACATCATTGCCTTTTATTATATGATAGTCATTTACGTGCGGCTGGCTCAGTTGGTAACACCCGATTCCTTGGCTCTGACTACATTTCAATAAGGCCACTAAGGTGTAGCATGGTATTTATTTTAATTATATTAGACGAATTTCTACCACATCTAGTGGCTACTAGTGGACCGATTTTTTGGGAATAAATTGATCACTTTGTAATGTGAAAGAGTGGGAGAGTTGAAACTATCAGGAGATTCAATAAAAGTGTCTTATTGTTTAAAATGGTGCTAATATTGCACCAATGAATCAGAATATTTACATTTGAACAGCTCAACTTTGATTGGTTGGGGGCGCAGAAATTAGCCACCATTTTAAAAGATAAGCATGGAGATATTAATAAAATCTTATCAGTTTAAAAGGGTACTAATTTTGTCCCAAAAACCAGTCGATTTATTTAGCATTGAAAGCTAACATCTGATTGGTTGAGGCAAAATTAGCACCTATTTAAACGACTTAATGACACTTTATGATAACGAAAACCTGATATGAACTATGAACTAACCCGTATATTTTTACTGTGTACATTGGAATAAAGTATCCTACTAAAAACATAGTTTGGATATGGATAAAAAAATTTTTTATCGTTTCACTATAAATTAATATAAAATATTCTCACTTTATTGGTCACTATTGCTCACTATTGATGGTCCATAAAGAAATGTCAGCAGTTGTAATTTCACATTGACATTGTATTCATAGATAGCCATATAGTTTGTTTATGTGTTTTTTAAAAATTTTTAAATAGTTATTATATATGTCACTGGTTTTTAATTTTGTATACTTACCTAATACAGACACAAACATTTTTTTACTCTACATATCCAGTAAATCTTATTTAAGTTTAAGTAAATTTAAACAACAATTGCTTAGAGAGTCGATTATTTACCATTAGTACTAATGGTGGATAGTACATCTCTGTTTAAATTTTTTACTAGAAATATATTTGAATTAAATATAATAACGCTCCTGGGGCAGTTTTGTGTACTGTAAATGTAATTGTGAACTTCAGACAATATAAAAGAAATATTCCCACATTAGAAATAGCTTCCTCTGCCAGCATCATATCAGGAGATCTACTGTAACTCTCATTTAATATTATTGTTAATGCTGTATTGTAGACTATCCTTGAATAAGATAGCCGTATTTTTCTCCATATAAGACGCCACTGTTTTCTCCCCAAAACTGGGGGAAATGGTGTATGTTTATACGGCAAATGTCTCATCGGGGGTCCAGGCTCGGTCATATTTGACACCCGTGCCCCGGACCCCGCAGATGGCCTGCACAGCGTCTTTACTCCAACTGTTCTCTCCGTCCACACTTTTCTTACTCCAGATGTCCTGAGAGTGTGGATCCTGCTGCTCTGTGTCCTGTCTGCTCGTCTCTCGCCTGTGTTGTGCTGCTGGCCACGCCCCTCTGACAGTTGAGACGGGGGCCGTGCTGTAGGAGTGTCTGTCACAAGCTTGAAGCAGACATACAACTACTGTTAGATCACCGCAGTTACACAGCCACTGATATGCACGATTTGTTCTACTCCCATTAGAAGAGTCCATCATTTTTTTTTTGTCTGATATCATATACCGGTACATATCATAGGAGTGCACAATATCTAGTATATGCATACACACATCCCAACCTCCCATATTGTATGACACGGGGGCACTTTAACTTTTATTGTGGAGCTCAACCATACTCAGATGAGTATACAGGAGATGGTGGTGTGTACTCAACCCTGTACAGTTTGAACACCCCCGCCCACAGAATTTTCTTGGGTTAAGTGAACTACGTGACCAACAATACCGCACACCAGCACGTCAGCTGTCTCCTTTCTAGCTGGCTTGCGAGTACCTCGCACCATGTGCCCGGCCCGTGGTAGGGTCACATGACTGGGGAGGCGACTGTAATGAGAGGAAAGATTAACGTAAGAGTACTAAGTTCTTATGTTTACATTGGTTGACATAAATGGTTCTTAAACGCTGTTTTAACCTTACAGTTGAATCTAAACATATTTTACTACAGTTTTGGTTAGATCTTTTTTTTTCTAGATTTTCTCCTAAAACATTGGGGGGTGCGCTCTGATATGCCGGTGACGTCTTATATGGCGAAAAATCGGTAGATTCGGTTGACCCTTAAGGATGTTTACATGCAAGTGGCTTAAATCTGGTAGAGAACTATATCAAGCTCTGTTTTTTGCTACCACAGCAATAGTTAATAGTAGCAAGAGCAGCAGTTTTATCTAATTAGCATTTTGCATTGGCAGTTAAAGCCTCAAAATAAATGTGACAGGTGACAATTCTAAATTCTTCAGACTCGGTTTAATAGTTCAGCACTTTTTCCAAGAAACGTTGTTTTACCTCCAAACTTAATTTGGAATCCCTTCAAGGTTTTGGGGCTATACGGGTTAAACTAGGGTTTAGGAACTTTAATACATTCTGAGACAAGTTACTAAAACTGCCCCACTGTTTTTAATCTTGTTGCCTTTCTGTTTTAGTTTATTGCATACCCAAGCATATTCAATAGATTTTTGAAATAGTTTTGCAGGGATGTGGTAGGGGGTTAATTAAGCAATGGATGGAAGAGGGTGGCAGTGTCACGCACAAATGTGGAACCACAGTTGTGTCGATTTATGGTTGCATATAACAATTATTGTTTGTATGGAGTGTTGTAGGAGTTAGAAGCATAACAACAATTGAACTAAAGGACAATTCATACTTCCTTTTTCCCAATCCAATTTTCTGCAAAGTACCAGGGGAGACCTAAAAAGCTAAGTCCCTTACTCTGGTTATACGTTTACAGAAGTCCTGCAATACTTAATTGAAGACTCCATGGGCCGTTCCTTTGCAGAGTGTGTCCTATTAGCGCCTCATGACCTGTCCTCACAGTATCAGAGAGGAGATGTCAGTGCCTAGTGCAGGGGTGCCCAAACATGGCCTATGTTGGGGACCTCGCTAGCAGGACACCATGCTGTGTGCGGGTGTAGGGAGTAGCTCCCACCCCCCTCCTGCCATTTAACGCCCCACAACATGCCCCCGGCACGCACCTTACCCTGTTGGGCATCACGGGCTTGAGGGAGACTGTCTAGTAAGATTGCAGAACTTCTGTCACCCAAGGTGAAGGCTTGCGTTTTAGGTCCTCCTTGGGTACTAGTTCAGGAATGGAGTGGAGTTAAGTGTCCGATGAGTAGGAGATTCAGAACAATAGTTCTATCAGGGTTACCTTTTCACGTATTAATTTTCCAGTGTTAAGGACCATCGTGCCACATATTGGTTTTCAATTCATTATTGTTGTATTTTAAAAAGCTTGTTAATATAGAATATCCCAGTTGTATCTCCTACCAATGCACAATTTTCTTCAGTTTTTTTTTTTAAATAAAAAACGCCCGACGGTGCAGGAATGTGCGGATTCCCATCTTCCCTTCTCGGCCGTCAATCCACAACCTGGAACCTAACCAAAAGGGATCCATAGGGCCCCCTTGCCAGGAAAGCTTTGAAGGCCCACCAATACTTCCCTAGTGGGAAATGGTGGGAATAATGCTTATAAATAGTAAATACAATAAGATACCAATTCATTCAGGCATTTTCAACGGGCCTGCCATCCCTCCGTTTAAAGTAGCTTCACACAATGTCGATAAGCCCCGAACCGATGGTGTCGGGGATTTTATTGGCAGTGTTTGTAAAGTCTTTTCCAAATGAGTCAGCCCATTTGAAGGAACAGTCCTCTATGCTGTGTATAGGGAAATGCTAGGGACTGGGTGGATCTGATCTTGGAGAAATTAACGACAGGTCTTCCAGATCTGTCTTGTCATCTGGGTCAAAGGTTGCATGTGTGTACCAGTGTAGGCTTTGACTCAAATTATGTAGTGTGCAGATCAGTCCTTTCAATTCGGAGGGGAGATTGCCCCATGCCCCATTAGATGGCTCTCGATCCCCCCTCCCTCCTCTTAATTCATAGTTACTGGCCACTCGATTTAATATTGCGATGTGTACAGACAGTGTGTTACGAATTTAAACTCTGCCCCCCTACTTTTAATATTGTAAAATATATCATTAAAGAACACAAAACCTTCACATATGTTGCTCCATGAAGTTACATCACAAAAACTATTACTAGCAACAGTCAAGGAAGTTCTAAGATCACACAAAAAAACAAAAAAATATTATGCTACTAATTTAACGTGTCAAGAGTCAAGCCAATCACTGACATCCTGTATGTCACAACTGCAGCATTTATAATTTATAATATGATTTTAATTTATTACCTGGTAGAAAACAATAAGGCAGATTTACATATATATATATATATATATATATATATATATATATATATAGAACAAAGTCAGAATGTGCAGCAATCATTGAATATTTATTGTATGAAATACATCATCATAAGGTAAGTAACAGCCTGTTACTTACCTTATGATGGTGTATTCCATTCAATAAATATTCAATGAGTATGAGTGCTGCACTTTCTGACTTTGTTCTATGTTGATTGGAGGATTGCAGGTTGTCCTCACTTGTGCGTACAGCGACTTTACACCTTGAGCCCATTCAGGAATCCCCCTTGCCCAGCGCCTGCCCATCCGTGAGTAGGTTCAGTGTGTAAGATCATTATGTAGGCTCAGTGTGTAGGCTCATTGTGTAGGGTCATTGTGTAAGCTCAGTGTGTGGGCTTAGTGGGTAGAGTCAGTGTGTAGGCTCAGTGTGTGGGGTCAGTATGTGGGGTCAGTGTGTGGCTCAGTGTGTAGGCTCAGTGTGTGGGTTCAGTGTGTAAGGTCAGTGTGTAGGGTCAGTGTGTGGGCTCAGTGTGTAGGGTTAGTGTGTGGGCTCAGTGTGTAGGCTGTGTGTAGGCTCAGTGTGTGGGCTCAGTGTGTAGGCTGTGTGTGGCTCAGTGTGTGGGCTCAGTGTGTAGGGACTTACTGACCCTACTTGAGGCTATTGGTGGGTGGATGGAGAGGTGGAGTTTGTCTAGTAGGGGGAGATTTGTGGGTGGGGTTTATGTGACTCACTGCGCTTTTCTTGTGCTGTCACTTTCTTCCTAGTAAGTGTGGGTCAGTGTGTGGGTTCAGTGTGTGGGGCTCAGTGTGTGGGTCAGTGTGTGGGTCAGTGTGAAGGCTCAGTGTGTGGGTTCATTGTGCAAGGTCAGTGTGTAGGGTCAGTGTGTTGGCTCAGTGTGTGGGCTCAGTGTGAAGGGTCAATGTGTGGGCTCAGTGTGGGTCAGTGTGTGGGCTCAGTGTGCAGTGTAGGGTCAGTGTGTGGGCTTAGTGGGTAGAGTCAGTGTGTAGGCTCAGTGTGTGGGTTCAGTGTGTAAGGTCAGTGTGTAGGGTCAGTGTGTAGGGTCAGTGTGTGGGCTCAGTGTGTAGGGTTAGTGTGTGGGCTCAGTGTGTAGGCTGTGTGTAGGCTCAGTGTGTGGGCTCAGTGTGTAGGGTGTGTGTAGGCTCAGTGTGTGGGCTCAGTGTGTAGGGACTTACTGACTCTACTTGAGGCTATTGGTGGGTGGATGGAGAGGTGGAGTTTGTCTAGTAGGGGGAGGTTTGTGGGTGGGGTTTATGTGACTCACTGCGCTTTTCTTGTGCTGTCACTTTCTTCCTAGTAAGTGTGGGTCAGTGTGTGGGTTCAGTGTGTGGGCTCAGTGTGTGGGGTCAGTGTGGGTCAGTGTGAAGGCTCAGTGTGTGGGTTCATTGTGCAAGGTCAGTGTGTAGGGTCAGTGTGTTGGCTCAGTGTGTGGGCTCAGTGTGGTCATGTGTGGGCTCAGTGTGCATGTAGGGTCAGTGTGTGGGCTCAGTGTGTAGGGTCAGTGTGTGGGCTCAGTGTGTAGGGTCAGTGTGTGGGGTCAGTGTGTGGGCTCAGTGTGTAGGGTCAGTGTGTGGGCTTGGGGGTTGAGTGGTCTGTGGTGTCAGTGTGTGGGCTCAGTGGTGTCCAGTGGTGTGTGGGGCTCAGTGTGGTCAGTGTGTGGGCTCAGTGTGTAGGGTCATTGTGTGGGCTCAGTGTGTAGGGTCATGTGTGGGCTCCATGTGTAGGGTCAGTGTGTGGGCTCAGTGTTGTAGGGTCAGTGTGTGGGCTTAGTGTGTGGGTCTCAGGGTGTAGGGTCAGTGTGTAGGGTCAGTGTGTGGGCTCAGTGTGTGTCAGTGTGTGTGCTCAGGTGTCAGTGTAGGCTCAGTGTGTGGGCTTAGTGTGTGGCACAGTGTGTAGGGTCAGCGTGTGGGCTCAGTGTGCAGAGTAGGGTCAGTGTGCGGGCTCAGTGTGTGTAGGTTCAGTGTGTAGGCTGTATGCAGTAGGTGAATGCGGCAGGACCGGAGCAGACTTGTCAATAGCATTGTGGGATCATGTAGAGGCTGTAACAGCTAGGATTATGTTTGTGGGCGGGTGTAAGGAGGATCGCAGGTGGTATTAGGCGGGTCTAGGGACTTACTGACCCTACTTGAGACTATATAGTAAGGTTGGATGAGAGGCGGAGTTTGTCTAGTAGGGGGAGGTTTGTGGGTGGGGTTTAGTGTGTGGGGTCAGTGTGTGGGTCAGTGTGAAGGCTCAGTGTGTGGGCTCAGTGTGTGGGTTAATTGTGCAGGGTCAGTGTGTGGGCTCAGTGTGTAGGGTCAATGTGTGGGCTCAATGTGCAGTGTATGGTCAGTGTGTGGGCTCAGTGTGTAGGGTCAGTGTTGGGCTTAGTGTGTGGGTCAGTGTGTGGGCTCAGTGTGTGGGCTCATTGTGTGGGCTTAGTGTGTGGGCTCAGTGTGTAGGGTCAGTGTGTGTGGGTCAGTGTGTGAGCTCAGTGTGCAGTGTAGGCTCAGTGTGCGGGCTTAGTGTGTGGGTCAGTGTGTGGGCTCAGTGTGTAGGGTCAGCGTGTGGGCTCAGTGTGTGTAGGTTCAGTGTGTAGGCTCAGTGTGTGTAGGTTCAGTGTGTAGGCTGTATGCAGTAGGTGAATGCGGCAGGACCGGAGCAGACTTGTCAATGGCATTGTGGGATCATGTAGAGGCTGTAACAGCTAGGATTATGTTTGTGGGCAGGTGTAAGGAGGATCGCAGGTGGTATTAGGCGGGTCTAGGGACTTACTGACCCTACTTGAGGCTATTAGTGGGTGGGTGGAGAGGCGGAGTTTGTCTAGTAGGGGGAGGTTTGTGGGTGGGGTTTATGTGACTCGCAGCGTTTTCCTTGTGCTGTCACTTTCTTCCCAGTAAGTTGGCTCTCGCTTCTGTCTCAGCTCACATGTTCGCTCTCGCTCGGGCTCCCCGGGCTTTACGGTCCCCACACGATCCCGGCTCAAATATCCTGGGGCAAGTGTTGGCTGTGCCCGCTGTACCCCCAGGGGGGGTCCGACGCGGAAGGGTCGTCCGATCCCACCGTCCTCCACCTGATGTCCGCTCCATCTTCCAGCCACAGCAACCCTGGGCCGGACATAAGTTCCAAGTCAAAGCCTCACTGACAGCCTGGTGTGACCTGTGCGTCCATTTTATCTTCTCGGGGGCCCAGCAGTGCGCGAGTAAGTTCGAACCTGGGTGCTGTGTATGTTCTAGGGATTCGCTGGGGACACCAGGACAGTGGATGACAGGATGTGCACAGACCACAATAATCCTCTGTTTAATGGGATTGGGATCATGGAGATAATCCATGTGCAGTGTGTGGATGTTTACAGTGATTGGTGGACAGGTAACATGAGCTGTAGAGTTATGTGCTTTATAGAGTGGTGAGCTATGTTCTATAGAGTGATGGGCTATATGTCCTATAGAGTGATGGGCGATATGTCCTATAGGGTGATGGGCTATATGTCCTATAGCGTGATGGACTATATGTCCTATAGAGTGATGGGCTATATGTCCTATAGGGCGATGGGCTTATTGGGCTAGATGCCCTATAGAGTGATGGGCTATATGTCCTATAGTGTGATGGGCTATATGTCCTATAGTGTGATGGGCTATATGCTTTTTAGAGAGATGGGCGATATGTCACATAGAGTGATGGGCTATGATTGTCTTATATGAAGTGATTGGATATATATCCTATAGAGTGATGGGCTTTATGTCTTATAGAGTGATGGGCTTTATGTCTTATAGAGTGATGGGCTTTATGTCTTATAGAGTTATGGGCTTTATGTCTTATAGAGTGATGGGCTTTATGTCCTATAGAGTAATGGTCTTTTTGTCATATAGAGTGATGGGCTATGTCTTGTATGGACTGATTGGCTATATTTCCTATAGAGTGTGATTGTCTATGTGTCCCATATAGATTTATGGGCTGTATGTACTTTATAGAATGATGGGCAAATACCCCACAAACAGTGATGGTCCATATGTCCTATACAGGGTTATGTGGTCTCTGTACCCTAATATATATACCATATATATTGTTTTATATGTAACAGGATGTATTCCAACTTAAAGTGATGAGCTTTGAGTCCCATAAAGAATGATGTGGTTAATATACCATATATGTACCCAGTGTTATATGAACCATATACAGTGATATACAGTGATTGACAAGTAACAGGAGGTTGGTAGTCTCACATACAGTGATAGGGTATATTTCCTTAATGATTGTTTTGATTAGCAAGCGCTGGTCATACATACAATTTTTATAAAATTAATCCCATATCTAATGTACACCACTACCAAATGTCTGTGAAATTGCTGCTTACATTGCAACAGGCATCCTCTGCAGAATATACATCTATACAGCAGTGAAATGTTTGTTTTAATTAATCCTGTAAGAGTAACAAGTCGTAATCGATAATCGATCATATCGCTACGTCTATGGCCACCATTACCCCCCGCTAGCAATTCAGATGTAACAAGATTACGCCTCTTAAACATTGTGATTCAATATTAAACTGTATTCAGTATTGAACTTTTTTGCTGGAATTTAAAAAAGTACCACAACTGCATTGGTATACAGCTTGTAACAGTGGTGTTTAAGACTGAGGCCACACTAGGACGCACAATAACGTGCGGGAAATGTGTGTGTTACCACTTGCTTGCGATGCGATCCGCACAATGCTGGGCTATCGGAGCGCAAAAAAAATGGTCATCACCTGCACTTTGAAAAGTGGATTGCAGTGCAGCGCACCTAGTGTGGGCAGAACAATTGGCCTTAGATTCTTTTTTTGCATGTGATAGGATGCACCTTATTGAATATATTTTCATGCCACTGAATTTGTAACTACATTTTTTCAGACGGTTCTTACATGTGCCACTTTTTTGTTCAAATGTGAACATGTAAAAAAGTAACTTATTTGTATGCTCTCAAGATTGTTAAACATTTGATTCTGGCAAGTCATACAGTAGATGTAATAGACGAGTGTCTAAAGCAACCTATTATTCTATATTACTGGTAGCCTTTCTGTAAAATTCCACACTATATAGTAACTGCTAATTGATAGCAAGTGTAATTACAGTACAAGAGATTCCTATAAGTAGTAATGATATGTTTCATTGATAGATTGTTTGCTTACACCTTTGATCAAAAGATCTTAAATGATTACTAAGGTTTCCACCCACCAGACAGGTATTTCACCAGCCTTGCCAGTAAATCCATGCTAGTAGTAAAACATTTAAAAATACCTGTCAGACTCCTATTAACAGGTTTCTAGCTTGCTCAGTGCAGCGCTCCCCACCTCCCTCCCGATCCCTGTTAGGTTCCCTGTGCCCTAGTGTAAAATCCCTTTGCTGTAGTGTAGGGCTACCTCTCCCACCCCTAACTGCTATATTAGCTTGTAATAAAAACGTACCCGAACTCTACTTGCACAGCCTCTTTCCCCCGGTGTTCTACACTGCCAGAAGCCGTGTCCGTGATTGGCTGCCTCTCAGCCAATCATAGGCGTAGCTGCCGGTCCGGCCCCCTTTCAGTTTCATGCAAGCAGAGGGCCGTGTCTGAACGCCATGGGAAAGAGGCAGTGTAAGTAGAGTTCGGGTAAATTTTTTTACAAGCTAATATAGCAGTTGGGGGTGGGAGAGGGAGCCCTACACTACAGCAAAGGGATTTTACACTAGGGCACAGGGAACCTAATGTAAATGAGGTGGACATGCCCTTTAAGCCCCACCCACAACAGGCTGTGGAGGTGGTAACCCTAAAGATTACTCCAATTAACCCTGTTACATATTTTTCTAAGTTTCCTCTCACCTATCCTACCTGCATGTTCTCTGGGCCACTATACATATATACTTGTGGATCAGAATAATTCACCCCAAACATGTTGCCTGAAACCCCACACTTGCATTTTTCTTTTCATTTAAATAAGGAACGGAGACTTCTGGGTAATTTCCATGTTTTCATGGTAGCCCTCACAAAATGCTTTACCTGCCTGTCATGATTTCTGTCTGTCATCTTTGAAAGATTAGTACTGTTTGCACTTAGTACTGTGTAACTGTGGTCTCCATACTTGTGTCCTCTATTTAAAATAGCTCTCTCATACCTTTTTGACTGTTTTGAAATAAAACTTTTTAAAAATACATAGTTCTGGGTAGATCTCCTAAGGCAGAATTAATATCGCTTTCTACCGATGTGTCTCTGCAAAAATCATTCTGAAACTGTCCAAGACCCACAATAAATTTTGTACTTGCTTAAATGAAAAGCCCACCTCCCGCAGTCCCATAGATATTTAAATGTGAACATCCAAAAGTAAAAACTGAACATCCAAAAGTAAAAATCCATATAACTTAACTTTACATTCCCCCACTATGGCATATTCCTTCTTAAAGGGTATGTACATTGTCGTTACTGGAAACTACAATTCTTACCAACTATCACCATGCCATTTTTTGTCAATCTATCCCCTATCCAACTTGAAATATATTACATTTCAGCTGTCATTCAAGCTGTTTGCTGTAACTGAAATGGTGACAATTGGTATGTGCATGGTGGGAAAGTCTTTCTTTCAGTGCTGGATGATAGTAATTACTGATCATTCTCAGGTCAGATGAAAGGAGAAGTTGAGGGAAGGGGTGTACTGATACTGAGCAAAACAAGTACTGAATTGAAGACATTCAGCTGCTTACATGTATTTAATTATAAATTAAGATGAGGCAAAGTCATTTATTTCAGTATACATACATTTTTAAACTGTCACATAGTTCTTCCCTCAACTATCCATGACTGTACAATTCATTCAATACTTCACGCATACAGTATATTCTCAGTTCAATCCCTTTTTTATGCATTGTTTTCCCTTATTAGAATTCATTCTTTGAATTATTTTACTGTACTGCCACTGGAATATAATAAACATAGACTTACATTACAGTAAGTTAACCTAGATATATAATCCACTGAAGGGTGTTTATGTTATATTTTTCTGTAGAACCATTAGACAATTACCTGACTAACCAATGACATTTACATTCCTTGTGATATAATCCTTAAAATGTTTACAATAAATCACTCCAGCAGTTCTATAAGGAAATGCCTAGTTTATTGGTCACTAAAATACTACTTACGGTAGCTTTGCTTTGTAATCATTCCTGCATTTCCTCTTCCATATACTGTACTTATGGCCTAGGTTTCTTTCTTGGCTTCAGGATGTTGTGTTTTTTCTATTATTGTCTGCATCAAACTAAGGGTAGAGCCCCACTGTAACACGTTATCGCATGCACTTAATTTTTACATTTAAATTAAGTTAAATTACAACGCATTCGATGCACACCAAACATGGTGATCGCATGAGTTGTCAAAATGGAGCACAGAGCAGATAGTGGTTCATTGACACTGCGATTACCATATCTGCAAAGTGGATGCTATGCGGAAAACAGATTACATCACACATATTTTGCGCATAGTGGGTAACACATATGACATAGATTAGAATTATGGGCCATATTTATAATGCCGCAGTATCGCTTTTTAGCGATACCGCGGCTTAGTTAATTTACGATTGAACGTTTGTTTATTATCGAACGTTCGATCGAAGAATACCGTGCGGTAGTAAACTATTCTATGGGGATCGTAGATTTACGATCGATTTTGTAAATTTACGATCGTTAAACCAATCGTTAATCTCCGATTGGTTTAATAATCTTAAATTTACGATACCGATCATTATAGTCGCGGTATCGCTAAAAAGCGATACTGCAACTTTATAAATATGGCCCTATGCTTCCAGATTCCCAAACACTTATGCTTGTTATCCTGTTTTTAACAGTGGCATTTCTAATGAAACTCTACTGGGGAATTTTAGAAGTTAAACTTGTAATCTTTATTGTTGGCATTGATCCAAATAAAAATGAAATATAGAATTTTCTTGAAGCCTCAATAAATACACAGGACTCATCACCAAGAATTAAATAAGGGTTACATGCATGAAAATTCCTCTCATCCTTGGTTTTATATGACATGAAAATAAATAGTTAGAGATTGTGTTATTTATTTGGTCCTCATAAAACAAGTTATATGCATTTATAAAGAGGCCTCCAATGCCCTAAACAATTCTACTTGTAGTTCTCAGTTCACAAATTTGAGGCTGGGGCCATGATTGGCCCTGTTTGCCCCCAAACACGCAAACACACCCAGCCCGGTTACTATTTTTTAATTTACATACCCTCTGAAATGTCCTGAAATGATTGGATAAATATGTATAGCTATACCGTATGTATTGTGTTCATTTAAAGGGAAACTAAAGCCACCTAACCCTCCTCTTTTTTAGTACTTGGGGGAAGGTCAAAAATACTAGGTCCTCAACCCTAGATTTACTTTACATCGAGCACATTAGATAAACAATGCACAGCCTAAGGGTAAGGTCACACTTGTACCTGCTGGAGTGCTATGCTACCTGGCAGTTCCCATTATGTGAGCTGCACTCCTGTCCTTTATTAGTTCACATGTATGCATGACTTTTCACGTGTGCCAATAACAATGAAATTACCTGGAACGGAGGGCACATGGAGTATCCTGCACTGCAGAGCATTTCAAAAATCGTGCATGCTCTGTTGTGCATGATAGTGGGACCTAGCCCTTAGGGAGGGCACGAATCTTGCAATTTTTCACATATGCTTGTGAAGGTTCTCATTCATCCAGGTCATGGTATATCTGTTGTATTCAGTTACATCAACTTGACTTAAAGGGCATTTATACTGGAAAAAAGGTTATTTTAAATTGACCATAACTGGAAGCTATAATTCTTCCCAACCACCACTGTATCATTTTTTTGTTGATCTACCCCATATTTCTTTAGATATCCAATCTAAAACCTCTTATATTTCAACTGTCAATCAAGTTCCTTGATTGACAGCTGTCAATCAAGTATTTTTTTTTAGTATAGTGTCCCTTTAAAGTGTAGTTCTTGAAGACGTATTGCTAGTCGGATGACTAGCGAAACGTCTTCAAGAACTAAACTTTAAGTGCAGTTGATCTAACTGAATACAACAGATAATTTTTCACGTAGATTGGTCCACTTGCTCAGCCTAGGAGGGGGCTTGGGGACTTTAGTTTTCCTTAAATTAAATAGTTTGTTAATACACTTTTTGAAATTACATTTACTCAAAGTTTCAGGACATTTTTAGACGCATTATTAGGCTCAGAATTGTACTATTATTTAAATCCTGCCGAGCAGAAAAATTAATAATCACAGTGTGAGAAAATCAAAACTGAAGCTTGATGTTATCTTAGCATTATTTCAATGTTGAAAGCTATCTAGGGCATGTCACTGCATGTGTTTTCAAGTTTTGTATGTATGTCTGATTCTAACCACTTCCCTTGTGTGTTTCTTTAAGTATTTTTTTTTCATGATTGCTTATTTTCTGACATGCTTCTAAAAAACAATTTAAAATCTTAGAAGACCATTATTTTTTATTGTTCCAGGCTGTCAGTAATGCACGCTGGCTGGAAAATAAATTGTAGGTTAACAAGCAGATTTCAAAGGGACTTCTATATTGGTGTAAAGACATCTGTATAGAAAATACTCTGGGCATAGATACAGTGAATAGTCAGGGTCAGGGGGCTTGACAATAGGTGCACATGCTCACAAGGCTCTTTAAAAACTACTTTGGCTGTGAGTTGTACTGGCCACAACATGGAAACCTTTTTAGTTACAGAATCTATTTTTCACATGTAAATAAATGCAACTAGAGAAGAATCGTACAATGAATAGGTGTTTTGGGGAGAAAAGCTTTTACAATAGGGTTAAAAAAATGTAAGTTAAATTTTTCTTGTAATTTAATGTTATATGCATAGATATATTATAGCATATAGACATTTTGGTTACCTAACATGGGAAAAAGGGCAAAAAATATGCATGTAAGATTTGCCTAAAGGAACCAGATCTATCATCTTTGTTCCACCTATAAGCTAATATGTATTTGTGCATGCCCCTTTGCTCCCACAATCTTTTTTTTTTTACAAGAGAGGAGGAATTACCCTTATGTAAACTAGACAACTCTTGTGCTTCCCCCTGACTCATTCTGTTAACTAGAGAACTACTAACAGTGTTCTGCTTTTCTGAAAGAGTTTCTGTCCTTTAAGTTACATAAAAACAAAATTTTGTGTATGGCCTAACACCCCCCCCCCCCCCAAAACCTCGACCTCACAAGGTCTAAACTTTTCAAATCTGCTCCTAAATATACTTACCAGCCCTAGTTCCCTCAACAATTTGTAAAGTTTAGAACTTGCAGGGTCGAGGTTTTGGAGGGGCAATTAGGCCATATACAAAATTTAGTTTTGGGGGTGGATATACCATCTAAGTGTTGTGTTTTTGCAAACATATTTCAACACTCCTGTCCCTGACAAGTGGAAGCAATTGCTCCTGGAAGGCTGTGCCACCGGACAAATGTTAGACAATTTACTGTAGGGGCTTCCATATTGGTGGGGAGACATCTGCATAGAAAATTATCCGTGCATTGAAACAGTGAATAATAGGGTAAGTGGGCATGACCAATAGGTGCACATGCTCACAAGGCTGTTTGAAGACTACATGGACAGAGATATGTACTGGCAGCAACAACATACAATCCTTAGTTACAGAATTCAATTTTTACATGTACTTAAATCCAACTTACTGTAAGAATATTTTACAGTGTTCTGGGGAGAAAAGCTTTATGTTAAAGGTAAAACATTGAAGTTTAGTTTTCTCCTTTTAAATAATAATGTCTACACTGTAAAATAATTGTGTTTAATGGGTGTTCTGGTGGTAGTTTCTCATTTAAGAATACAAAGAAGAAAAGGAAACCACTAAAACAATACTTCTTTGAGAAACCTGACAAGAAGATATTCAGTAGGCCAACTATTCGTGTTGTTTACACATACTTCAAATGGCAAAAAATTGTTCTTAAACAGGTATTGTTTGCGGCCTTTAGTATGTGAGGGCATGTTTACATAAAACTGGTTCAGTGACTTGGGAAGATATGATAGTTAAACTTCAGAGCCAAAAGAATGTACTAAAAATACAGGACTATTCATTTGTATCTGGAATGGGGAATGAAAACACACCATTTGTGTTTGTTTCAACAACCACCAGGAAATTTCAAAATACAAAAAAAGTGTGTGTTATAAAACTAGACTAGACTAGATAAAATGAAGTACCAAACATATCAAGCCAAGACCAACCAGGAGTGGCAGGAGTAAGATCAATATTGGCTAAGCTCACAGTACAAGCATCTGATGACCTGATGCGGTTGTGAATGGTCTTTGCCTGATTTTCCAGTAACTTGGTAGATACTAAATCTCCAAAGGCAATGCAAGTTCCTACATTTCCAATGCAGTTCACAGAATCTTTAGCAGGTTTGAATGCTTAAAGAGATTAGTGGTTTGCACTAATCTGTCCATATCCATGTTAAAACAAGTCTCATCACAAATTCTTGGTTTGTAAATGTCTCCTATCCTTATACCGTCTTTGCAAATAATGCACTTATACCCATTAAAATTACTTACCACTTTGATTGAAGGGGAACAAAAGCCCAAGACCCTTAAGGTTTGTACACACGTATGATGCGTGCACTGACACCCGTGCACTCATGCGACCAACGGCCGTTTTGGCCGAGAATCATTTGTGTGTATGTGATCGGTCTGGGGTCGTTCGCCGATGTGCCATGCAGAACAACGAACGACGCCTAACCAAACGCATACACATGTGCAATTCTCTCCTGATGGACACACTCTCACACACATTGCTTAACATTAGGACAACGTTCCCCCCTGACTGCACCCTCACAATCATAATGGCAAATAAATCTTAAGTTTACCAGCATTGAGACTCTACATCCTCTTCATGCAGCATGGGGAATAACATGGTCTGGTTATTCAGGCACTGTTCTTCCTGCTGCTGTCATTTGTTACATTTCCTGTTGACATATTCACTCAGTGGTTCGCTCCATAGATTGATGCATTGTTGCAATATACAATCCTATCTGGAGCTTCTAGTCCTGCAACAATATAACAATCGAACCACAGAATGAAGCACTGATTAGAGGAGCAGGACTATTAAGTTAAAGGGGAACTGTGGTCTCCAGACAAGCTCATTTTAAATGAAATGACCAGTTTCCTACCTTTAAAATGAGCCACCAACCACCTATCTACGTGCACCACAGCCCAAGATATTAAGAAATTACTGACCAGAAAGAGTTCTAACTCTGCCTGAAAAAGCTGGTTTCACACAGTTTTCTGTAGGGGGGGTCTGAGTGGGGGAAGGGCCACGGCTCCAGGGAGTGGGCGGGAACATGGCACCCATGAATGGGCGGGGCCACGTACGCGTGAGGTGCTGTAATATGGGGCTTGCAAGCAGAGGGGGCTGCAAGGGGAGGAGGAGACACGGAAGAGAGACCTGTTACATGGTTTCAGAGCTGTAAACAGGAAGTGCAGGGGATCTGGTGATGCTGCTACCATATCACACATAAAAATGTACCGTAAATATCTTAAAAAATATATAAAAAAAAACAATGAAAGTAAATTGCAAAAATACTCAGTAAAGCAATTCCTGTCAATTTACCCAAAGTAATTTTTGGATCACAGTTCCCCTTTAAGATTTCAGTATGCGATCCTGGACTTATGGGACAAAAACCTGACAGCTGTGCCTTTCTAGTTTAGCAGGGGCACACACCATGAGCAATTCCTTCATATTGCCTCATGGTAGGAGCTTCTGTCAGGAATGAGACAGAGCATTATAAATTGGCATCATCCATGCTTGAAGTTGGCACAAAATAGTGTTACTATTGGGTGCATGTTTAATGGACTCTCTGAGCCCTGGAATGTAAGCAATGCCTTCATTGCAGAAGTTAGAAGCAGTAGTGATTGGGAAGATCATATGCTGTTTGAAGATGAGCAAAAGTTATCCGTCTATTATTCAATTCATTTATAGCTTTGTTTTCCCATATTTTCTACATAGTAAAGCTAGTTGTATGATTGGGTTCTTATTATTTTTCAATCTCACAATATCTTTGCAAACTATTGGCTGTTCTTCCATTTACCATATATTTGGGACCTTTAGGAAAAGCCTAAGGATGTGTGAGGTGGTAGTGGTGGAGCTCTTGTTTGTGGGGTCTAAGCCAGTGGTATTTTAGCTGGCATGCTGTATAATAAATCTAGGAAGGGCTAGGCCTGTAGATTGTAGAGTTCTGAGTTTAACTCTAGATCTACTAGAGTGGTTGGTTGGTTTACAAGGCTACTGAATGAGCAGAGCATTTCCCCCACCATTATATGTAGGAGAATCTGTGTCTGCTTGACACCCATATTTCAAAAATTGAAATGGAGCAGACCAAGCGGAGAGTGTTAATTCCAGTTTTGATGCTTTTAGTGGAACATCTGGTACATTTCCTGTAATCCCTGGAATGTCTTTCATTTATGTTTTGTTTACGTCTTTTTTTTTTTTTTAAAGTGAAGACATCTTGGATATAAAATAATACCTTTTATTGGCTAACTTCAAAAAGACGAAAAGACTTCATCATAGTAGATTTTGCTTCTTGCATATCCAACACTAGTTAACACTAGTAAAATGAGAATTTTCTCATTATGAAACTACTCAAACCAAAATCCATTTCCCTCTAACACAGGTCTGAGTTAATTATTAAATTTTTAGGTATGTAGACCATATAATTCATTGTTAGAATGTTACCTCATTATTGGAAAACAATGCATGGTAAAACATTTGAGTAGGAATGTTTCCTTGAAAAGACTACACTTTTTGGTAATTGGTAAATTGATGAAGTATTTTTGGAAGTTGTTGCAGATTCACTATCAAGTCACGATTCAATGGGTCCTGCATTTGCAGTAAAGTTGCATGGGTAGGGTCACCTTTAAATTCCATTAGGTTATAAACTATGTAATTTGCAACAGAACTGGATTTACTGAGGGAACATTGAGTGCTCCTTAATGTCTTTATAGCATAGTGACCATTTTGAATGTTAGTCCGAACAGTGGAAAATTGATACAAACGAGAAACTGTATATGGATGGAACAATATCTTTAATGCTTGTGAAGGTTCTCATTCATCCAGGTCATGGTATATCTGTTGTATTCAATTAGATCAACTGGACTTGAAATGTAGTTCTGGATACGGTGTTTTTTGAAAACTCTTCTTAATTTCTCGGAGACCCCTGCTACATATGGGATGACCATGTTCTTTCTCCTGTCTTGCTTTTCCCCTTCACTGTTGGTATTCGTGTTCTTTTCTTTCCTTCTACTTCTTTTGACAAAGGCCCAGTCTCGGTGATCCAACACTGATATGGGGTTTAAGTCATGATAACCGTTAGCGAACTGGTTAGTACAACTTTAACTCCATATATTTGCCCAGCGATTCTGGGTAAATGAGCCTGTAGATGTATTGGTATATGCTATATACTGTATGTTACATGCTTGTGAAGGTTCTCATTCATCCAGGTCATGGTATATCTGTTGTATTCAATTAGATCAACTGGACTTGAAATGTAGTTCTTGAAGACGTTTCGCTAGTCATCCGACTGGCTTTCTCAATTCATCAAGAACTACATTTCAAGTCCAGTTGATCTAATTGAATACAACAGATTTAACTGAGCATGCTTCTCCCCCGAGAGAGGTTAGGTGATTTCACTCAACCTACTGGAAGCAGGAAGTTTAAACATTCACTCCAATGTAGTTTCTTACTGGCTCCAGCCAGAGATGTGATTGACAGCTCATTTTAAAGGAAATACTGCAGGCTTTAATTTAACCCTAACTTGTTTTGATACCACATTTGCCCTTTAAGATGGTGTAAGATCCAAATAGCAACTTGCAGCACTAGGCATTACTCCAAACTTTTATAAAACATTACTCTTTATTTGAAAGATAGTTTAAAAACATGTAACCATCACGGCAGAATTTTAACTGGGGAAGAAAAAAGAAGAGGTAATCTGACGTGATTTGGAGCGCTTAACGTGTCCTTAGTCATAGATCTCATCACCCATGTTGTCCTTATTGGATGGTGCTAGGGTTATACAAACCAATAACCTTATAGCAATATTGTGGGGGAATAGGACTCTCCCACCTAGAAACCTTTATTGCATATCTGTGACAGTAAAGTTTTTTTCTATTAATAGCCAAAAGTGTGTAAGTGCTATATAGGGTTCTTGGTGGGGGAGTCCTATTCCCCCACATACTGTAATTGCTATATATTTATACAGTGATTATATCCCCACACATGTTCCTTTTCTCTATTCTGCATAATTGCTTATTATCCAATTTGCTACTTATCCAATTTGTCAGCTGATTTTACTGTGTTGTTTTTTTTGCTTCCGTTTCTAGCAAAAGATATTGTTTCAAACATACCTGTGTTCTTTATGGAAGCTCTGGTAGCTCAGCAGAAAAATGCTACATCTGTAGAAACACATGAGCCCCTGAGGTTACAGGTTTAGATCTTACTTAAATTGTATCATCACTGGTAAACCCCCCTTTTTCTATTCAGTTTTATTGTAGAACGGGAGGAAAAGGAGCTGTATCTTACCTCATGTTCTTTAGTAAAACCTTCAGGAGCCGTGAATGAAGGGCAGGAACTTACCGATCGCTCGCTCCTCTGCCACTTCATCTGACAGGTCCCGACTTAGTAGTCTATGCCCATGCGCAAATGTGATGTGCATAGAGTACAGAGTCTGTCAGGGCCTGTTAGATAAAGCGGCAGAGGAGCGAGCAATCAGTAAGTTCCTTCCCTTGATTCCCAGCTCCTGAAGGTTTTATTAAAGAATGGGAGGTAAGATACAGCGCCTTTACCTCCCCGTTTTTCAATAAAACTTAATAGAAAAAAAGATGTTTTTTCCATTATTCTGATATTCTAAATTGTAGCTCTGTTGGGATAGTGGTATAAAGCTCTTCTTTTAGCAAAACAAAGTACTTGACGTTGCAGGCTTAATTCCCCTGACTGGTTTTACCCAGCTATAGTGGATTATGAGAGCCAATCCCTAGTACCCACAGCCAAACAAAGGGAGAGGTGATACAGTCGTATTTTTGTGAATGTGTTTTGTCTGTTGAGACAATGTTGCCTAGATACTTTAGTTTCCCTTTAATGTCTAATGTCCAGTTTGTTAAGGCTTATACTGTCGAACGGCCATACTGGAAGATAATTGTACATGTATGGCTTTTCGATCAGGCAGTGTTGGTGGTCTGACCTAGATCAATGAACAAAGCCCTATGAATGGCAATTTGTCAGCGATCACATACTTCTGTTGTACCTATGGATGAGTCCCCCCATGTGCCATCCATAAGCAGGCCAAAATATGATGATTCTTCTTGATCGAATTTCTGATGGATTCTTCCCACTCTAAAATTTGATCAGAAGAACCATCCTACATCTTAAAATCTGCTGAAGATATGGACTGGAAAATGTGGTCAGTGGAAAATTATCTGCCTGACCCAATAGCCGTTTGATAGACTTTTTGATATTGTTGATTTACCCCGTGTTTGGCATGCTTTAGACTTTTACAGAATTACTAGTCCTGGAGTAAAGTTAACAAAATATCTGTCAAATTATTGTAGAAAGTGATGTACCATTTAACAAGGTTACATTTTTGCCCTGGTCCCTCTTTAAGTTTGTGTGCACAGTGCAAATACTATCTGTGAGCTAATGTAAAACTGGCACTGAGCAAAGATGAGGATCAAGTTTTTGTATGGAGTTGCATTGTTGTTGGCTTGTTTTCTGTTTTGTTATATGTGCTAATAGTGTCACTTTGCTTTTAGAGGCCACCTTATCAGGCAGCTGGTAATATGAGTAGGAGAAGATATAGATCTTTGGATGAGACCTCATTGATGACAGGTTACTAACCTTCCTCTGGCAGCACTTCATTATCCAGACACACATTTAGTATTAGCCCTGCAAATTAATATACAAATGAATGCAACAAACAAACAATTGATGTACAGATAACTTAGCAATTATATTTGGATACACCATCTAGAAAAGATGTCTGCAGAGTTGAAGGTTACAGTGCAAACAAAGGGAGCTGTCTTAACAAATGGATCAGCCACTTAGTTTAACCCATCATGGCTCATAACCCCTGTCCGTGCCTGTTAACATGCCCATAGAAACATGCATTGAACATGTCAACAATGTTGTGACAACATATGTGCAAAGGAAATGACAGAGGTTTTGAAGTGCATGGAAGTAAACCTTTTGTTGTTTTAGTCCGTTTAATTTACTGTGATTTTATAATTTCTTCTTTTCCTTACCCTTTTCTATTAGTTGGAAGGAGAGAAAAAACAAACAAATTATAAACTTTGAATTTGGCTTGAAAGGCCACATTTTGGAATCAAACATCATGGCTGCATAAAACTCTATTATTGTGAGTCTGTGTGTGCTGTAAGTACTATTGGCATTTGGGTTCTTTGATAATCTGTTGGGTTGGATCATCAACAACGCCTTTTCACAAACAAATTGTTGGCTACAACAGCTGTTTGTCAGGCGTTGCGTGCAAAATCGCACATTTGTACCAAGAGTACCCTCTGATCATCTATATCTAATAAAGAGATTAGTCATCAGCCTTGCTTACATATGTGGCACAGGTGAATGTAATGAAGAGAGAGGTAAATCACCTTGATTAGGTATGTGACACGCGAATATAATCAAGGGAGGTAATTGGTCTTGATTATGTATGTGACCCAAGTAAACAAGGCAGGTGGGCTTTAATTACATGTCCTTTCAAGTGAATAGGTGGAAAATATCGGGTAATTCAATGATAACTGCACCAAAATTCATGTCTCTAGCTTGAAAACTGCAGGAGGAGATACAGTACAAAAATGGGTGCAATTAAAGAAATAGAACAGAACTTTGTCTGATTTCCTTTAGATACTTTCTTGTTTCAGTCTTTATTCTCTTTATACTGAGCAATTTTAGCAGCATTTACCAAAGTTTGTTTCCTAAAGATATGAAATACAATAAGTTGTATGAAAAACTTTGTTTGTGTTATATTTATTGTATGTGGTACAGGGAGCTGTACAAAGGTTAAAAAAACATTTTTAAAGGATCTGTGCTCCAAGTAAAATAAAAGGGTCATAACATTGTCTGTAAATGAATCAGCTGTTTGATAGACTGATGGGGAGCCATTGACCTGATGCAGGCAGGTGCTGATGCAAGTAATTCTGGAAGCAAATCAAATACTTAGAAACTGTCTTTATACTTAGAAAGCATGTCTTGGGTTTTTAGATATTTTTGACATATTTATGCATTATCTATAGACATGGCATTTGGGGCATAGCAGAAAGGGGATCCTGGGATTAGTATTTCAATAGCAAGTCGGCAGTATTCTATTAATACATTCTGTGCTACAAAAGAAGGGAGGTCTGGGATGAACCAGCTGACTGGCTGAGAGGGGAGGAGGATGTCTGACAACAGGTGGTCTCGAGACATGCTGGTAGAGACACTGCTCACAGCAAACATGTCACACACTGCTGTGCAGTGGTTTGCTCCTTCCTTCTGCCTGAACCACTGTGTGAACTCTGACACATGCTCACTGTGCCCATAGTGGCAGCCAGCCATGGCAGTGAGGAATGAGTTTGGGAAGACAATAAGGAGGATAGCACGCTTGTTCTTCTGGTTCCCGAAGACACTAAGCATCACCAGGGATAGAAAGCTGAAGCTGCTGTGGAGGGCTTCTGGTAAGAACCATAAATGCATCAGGTTGCATGAAGCTATCTGTACTGTGGTAGGCTTGGTGTGTATGCTGCATTATATGTATTAGCAGTTTTTGCATTTCTGGTCTCAGCAATGCTTTTCTCCCTAGTGCTGGAAGGGGTTATATCAGTCCTTGCAGTAGTGTGACTGCAATTTTTTTGCATGGTATTAAACACAATGGTGAGCACTATGCACTGGCTGCATGCTGTATAGAAGGGATGGATTCCCCTTAGCTTGCTGTTGCTGGGGGAGTCTGCCTGTCTGACAGTGCACAGACATAGCAGCCAGAAATGAGAATATCCTCACTAAATGTGCTGAAATCTGTGTCACTAATGCCCTTGATGCAGATGGATCAGCAATGCAGTGTGCAAGGATTGGGAAACAGGGAAAGAGAATCTTTGCAGTAGGTATGTAATACACACATATCCATATTAATATTAATTATCAGAGGAGAATTTATATAGAAATGGTTCCTGATTAAGGTTGTTTGTGCAATGTGATTAAAGGAGCTCCTGTGTTTTAGTGAATACAGAATCTTCCAACAGGGGACATAATGGATGAACAGGCAGCGTGTAGCTTTAGAAGGAATGAGGCTGTATTGGGCTTTAGACCTTTCCTTTCAGATATATTTTATCGATTGCTTTACCAATTGTGCATGTCTGATTATTACAATTACAACGAATCCTATGCCTATTCCATCTCTGTACTAAATGCTGTAAACGCCTGTCACATACACTGCAGCATGGTGCCTAGAAGTTAATTTTTGGCATATTAGGAGTAGACATCTAGAGAAGCCAAAACCCACATAGCCATTCTAAAAAAGCTGTTGTCCATGTGATATTTTTGCATAGTAAGCAAAATAAATCAATAAAACTAGCAAGCAGCAGGCTTTCTTGGAGTAGTTATTTTTCTGCTTTGGTGACCTCCCTAATGCAGCCTTTGCTTAATGATCTAAATAGACAGGCTCAATTAGCAAGGCAGCAAAGCTGGGGATTTCGGTAAAAGAAACTAATAACCTTGGTGGTGCTAGCTGCCTTCTTCTACCTTAATTTCCAAATATTAGATGATCTGAAGATAAGAAAATTGGTAAGCTTGTGTGTTTTTCAATGCATAAAATACACTACTACTAAATCTATACTATATCTTTACTATGACTTACTACTAAGTGAAACAAGATACAATCTAACCACAGCAATTGTAGTCAATGGAGATTTATTGTGATTGTTATTAGTTAATGGAGGTGTACATTCATAGAGAGCTACCAATAAGCCAAAGCTGCATTAGTTTTGATTAAACATGCAATGAATCACTTTTGGGAGCGCCCTGTTAACACATTCCTTCCTCTGTATACTGCCTGTTTGAAAAACAAGCCATAGTTGGCTCTGTTAAGAGGGTGGCATACAACTGAATTGTTATCAGTTAATGTTCATATGTCAAGAAAATTAACTTGGCAGTTAGCCAGAGTGGGTATCTGGATAAAGGCAGAGAAATATAAAATGAAATAAAGCATGTGCATAATTCTCATTGTTGGGGAACTGTGGTCTCCAAACAAGTTCAGTTTAAATGAATGGCCAGTTTCCTACCTTTAAAACGAGCCATCAACCACCTCTCTACGTGCTCCACAGCCCAAGATATAAAGAAATGACTGACCAGAAAGTTAATGGGTGGGAGGCTGACATGTGACATTCCTAAGGCTTTTCCTGCACAGTGCCGCCAGCAAGCACAGCCTCAGACTCCCTCAGTGTGTGAGGGAGACAGGAAGTCCCTCCCCCTCTATGCTGTGTCAAGGACCTGCAGCTGCAGAGAGGTGAGGGAATCTACAGCCCTTCTCTCTCACTATGTGAAAACAGCTTCTCACTCTGCCTGAAAAGGCTGTTTCCACAGAGTTTTCAGGGGGGGGGGTCAGAGTGGCCCACAGCACCTGTGAGTGGGTGGGGCTTAGGCACCCGCAAGTGTGTGGGGCTTAGGCACTCGCGAGAGGGCGGGGCTTAGGCACTCGCGAGAGGGCGGGGCTTAGGCACTCGCAAGTGGGTGGGGCCACATGGGGCTGTAAGGTAATGGGCCAAGGGGGGCCTGCAACTGGAGGGACCATCAGGTCCATGAGTGGGAGGGACCAGGGGGGCTGCAAAGGGGAGGAGACACAGGGCAGATTGACTGACAGGTTTCAGAGCAGGAAGCAGGAAGTGCCGGGGACCTGGTGATGCTGCTGCCATATCACACACAAAAATGTAAATATCTTCAAAACTATTTAGAATAAACAATGGAAATCAATTGCAAAAACTCTCAGGAGAACAATTCCTATCAATTTACCCAAAGTAATTTTTGGACCACTTTAAGTTATTAGGACTGTGACACTCTCAGTTCATATATGATGATAAGTTTCCAAGGGGGTGGGGGGGACGCATGAGACAAGAAACGACCATTGTGAGGGGAACTGAAATCCTTGAATCTTAAAGGGGAAGTTCAGTGCAAATACTTATGCTTTTCAGAAAAAAGAACAGTATTTTTTCATCCCAATGACCTTAAAGGGCATGTCCATCCTTAAGAACTTTTGCCTATAATAGAACACAGTGCCCCAGCCCCAACCGCTATAAAAATAATTTAAGAAAGTCCCCAGTTCTTCACTTACCTTCCCTCTCTCCTCCGACGCCCGGCCTTCTGCTTGCGAGACACTGCAAGCAGGGGGCGGGACCAGCAGCCGCGTCCATGATTGGCTGAGAGGCAGCCTATCACGGACGCAGCTGCCGGCTTCTCAGAATGTCGGTGGAGAGAGGGAAGGTAAGTACAGTTCTGGGGACTTTCTTAAAATAATTTTTTTGCGGTTGGGGCTGGGTGAACATATTCTATTAAATGGGCAAGGGGTTTTATGGTAGGGGGAGGGATAGTAAAATGGGAGGGAGAGGGAGGGAGGGGGAGAAGGGCTGCAGTACGCATGCCAAACTTCTCCCGGAGGCCAGGTAGGAGGCAGAGTCCTATATGGACTCTGCTAACCTCCTGGTGGGCAGTTTTTGGGACTTGGGGGGGACTACAGGAGAACCTTATGGAGCTGGGATGTGAGGTAAGGATTTTACTACACTACATGGTGGGGCCAGTAGTGGGGGGGATTATAGTTTTGGGGGTGGACATGCCCTTTAATCTGCCAATTCAGCATTTTGTCTGTATATAAATAAATGCAACCGAAATACTGACTTCCTGATTGCAGGACCCCTAATAGAGACCGTTATTGTTTTGCCCTTGACCCAGCGCCTGGGTTGATTCAGTTGCTCAGTAGAGATCTGAGCATGTTTGACCTATCCAACAGCCAATCAGTAGAAATTACTGTAAGGAACATTTCAAGGAAGTGGTGCATCCTGGGAAGAAGAAGGGCTGTTAGAACCTGAAATGTCAACTCACTAATGTCAATTATGTCACTAATTTTTTTTTTAAAATGGGAGAGAATATGTAGAATAACTAAAAAGGCATTACACAAACTATCAATTTACAAAATATTGATAATTTCCACTGAACTGTCCCTTTAACCACTTCAATTACAAGATAAAATGATTATTTTGTTGATTGTAGCAAAGTGCTTAACCATTTTAAAGGATAACTATACTCTAAAACTTTTTATAAACGGAAAGTGATTATTTCTACCTCACAAAAACTTTATACACACTATAGTTCTCCTTTAAGCAAAAAGTTTGTAAGGCCAAATATGTGGTAAAGGGGCATTTGCAGGTTGAAATAATGTGCTGTAAAACCAGCAGAGCAGGCTATTCATCAAAAGAAAATGACTAGATGTCATTCAGCCCACTAACATTGTCATTTTGTTTAATGATGTTGCCTTATCTAAAATGCAGATGTAATTTTTGCTGGCATTTCATGGTAGAAGTTATCATTGAGACATTGAGCTGAGTGGAAGCAAATAGGACAACTTTTGGTTTATAAGTATCTCATTATTGCAGTCAGTGATGGAAATGTGCATGCTGAGCTGTGTGGGCAAGAATAATTACTGCCTTCATCAGACTTGTTACTATGTAATTATTTGCCCGCAAATATAGCAATTAACATTTGCAGATGTAGTTCACTATGTATAGGGGGTGGTGGCATTCAACCCCACTAAAGTAAGCTTTCTTTATGTGTATTTCTGAAAATAAATGCAATCTTATCTTTTATATGGTAGCTCACGGTGGGTTCTGCATTCTATGATGTATTCATACAAGTTAACAGATAAATTTACTAGAAAATCCCCATGACCTTAAAGGAATAGTTCACTGCAAAAGTGAACTATTTCTTTAATGCATTGATTGAAGACTGGGAAGTTGAGCTATGTCTTACCTTCCATTCTTCAATCAATGCATGTGTAACATTTTTCTATGTCTTAGGGCTAGGCCACACTGCTGCGTTTTTTTTGCGTTTGCTCTTTTTAAAAATCATTGAAAACGCGGCAACGCAGAAAAAAACGCACATTTTTGGGTGTGTTGCGATTTGCGTTCTGCATTTTTAATTGCATGCGTTTTCCTATACCTATTGAAGAAATCGCATACGCAACGAAAATCGCACATGAAATCGCATGCGATTGCATTTGCGTTTGCGTTGCAGTGTGGCCTTGCCCTAACTGTGCATTTTTCTTTGCATAAATCAGAGCTATTCATTGTGGAAACATTGCACACAAACAATGTAAAAGGCATTACGGTGCCATTTTCTCCAGGTGTCATCATAGAAATGCATGCAGACGGGCATTTTACAGCACTATTTAAAGCAACTCAGTGGTGGGAACCTGGCACATTAATTTATATAGAAAAATGCATTAACGCAAAACAAATGTGTTACGATGCTTACAATGAGCATATTGTGAACAAGCCCTAAATGGGCAATTCTGACATTGTCTAGTCACCTTAAAGTGTATGTCCACCCTTTCTAAAAACTTTTCCCATATCATAGTTCTTGCTCCCCCAGCCCCAACCGCATTAGTATTATTTGAAGAAAGTGCCACAATAGTTACTTACCTTACATCTCTCCTATGCATGCAGAGGGCCGGTATTGTGAGGCAGAGAACTGCAAGCTGGGGACCGGCAGCCGCGTCTGTGATTGACTGAGAGACAGCCAATCACGGACGTGGCTGCCGGTAGTGCAGAACAGCGAAGGAGGGAGGTAAGGTAAGTACAGATCGGGGCACTTTCTTGAAATAATACTAATGCGGTTAGGGCTGGGGGACCAAGAACTATGATATGGGAAAGGGGTTTAATGCTAGGGGGAGGGAGACCAAAACGTGAGGGAAAGGGAGGGGGGGAGGGCTCTTCTGCGCATGGCAAAATTTTCCCGGAGGGGAGACAGGAGGCAGAGTCCTATATGGACTCTGCCAGGCTCCTGGTGGCCAGTTTTGGGGAATTTGGGTGGGGATTACAGGAGAACCATTTGGATCTGGGATGTAAGGTAAGGATTTTACTACACTACAGTGTGGGGCCAGTAGTGGGAGGGATAGTTTTGGGGGTGGACATACCCTTTAACAGGAGTTTGATCAAATGGTCTGGTCCAAAAATGTTCATTGGCCTGTCCCATGAGTCCTGCTAGAGTGCCTGGTTAAGCCACTGCTAAAGAAGGTGCTATCTGCACATCGATCTGTGTTTTTATTTTTAACTACTCTTTGTGCGCTATTATATGAACACTGCAAGGCTGTTGAATCTCTGCACTGATATAAATCATTTTGCTCTATATAATTATGTCGAGAATAAAGTATATCTGCTGAATGCTCCTTACAACATGGTTCAGCATGCCTCATTTTAATACACAAGTAACAATACCAATGGATTCCTTGGGGATTTTATAGAAATGTGCTCTTGAAGGCTTACAAACAACAGTAACAAAAGGTATATAGAGTCCGAGCACGGGTAAGAATCAATGCGAGAAAGGGTTGAAGGGACGCACACTATAAGCATATAAATTTTCAACTATGCATTTATTCAGGTGCTAAAAACCATAACCCACACACCTGAGGAAGGGGGCTTAGACCTCCCGAAACATTGACATTTCAGTGCTAAGTGTTATAAATTATATTAACCTAGATAGGTAAAGAAATGGTAAAACGTATTCGATATACAGAATTTTTGTACACATGAGGCCAGTTCCCCTGTATTTGAAAACTATTAGTTCTTGCTGAGATGTGATTTTACTGTTATATGGACTATATAGACTATGTTCTAGAGCTAGAATTAAACCACAATGAGTTATTGTTATTCTTAACTAAGGTCTAACCTAAGGTCCCTGGTCACACCAACCTGTAGTTGTGGCATAACCCCTCCTGAGCATATAGATAGATGGTGAAAGGTGGTATAGATAGAGCAGATCTTTCCTATCACGCATCTATCAAAAATATATGGAAAGCTTTATTGTGTTCTTTTTTGTGAGGCACAGCATTTTACTGCCATACACAGGTCGATACTTCCGATCAATTAGACATGCCAACCAGTGAATGGCCATCTGTTTAATAGACTGTCCGGCTGTATTGGGTATCTGAACGGGATTGGACCAGTAAGAAATTTTTATGAAGAACACAACCGTGGCTACATTATCATGGGCAGATGTTAAGATGAAAGCTTCCCAAAATAGATTGTAAAATCTACCCAAGATGGTGTACTGAAGTACTGGTCAGCTGCAGGCTACGTCAGTGTGTGGCTGGCTTTAAGCAATGGTAATTGATAAGCCTATTCTATATGTGGGTCACAAGAAATGAAGGCAAAAAAGATTTCAGTGCAATGATGTTTGCGAATTGTGATGACAGGAGAGTTAACCTGTTTATATTGTGTAAATCCTGTACTGTACAAGGTGCATGCCTATACAGTTTTAAAATTCAAGCATGCATGATTTTTTGGGTCCAAATTATACATGCAACACCAATACAAACACTATTCTGTTATGTGTGGGCTATATGATAGAGATGGAAATCCCCACACTTTATTTTCAGTAAATGCCCAGGAAAGGTTGCTTACGCTTCCTCATGGAAATCCCACTGGTTTACAGTATAGAATATTCATATGTGCACCCAAAATAAAACCTACACAATTTTCTTGGCAATAATGTATAAACAATTCACATTCATGCCATTGTAAAGAAATGGTACCTTAAGTGTGTGCCAGCCACAGCTTTACCCCTAAATTTTCACACTGAATATCTTAAGAATCTGTAATTCTCATTTAAAAGTCATGTAAATGGTTTCAAATCATTTACCAACTTATCACACAGTATTAAGGATTAATTACCACCAATCTTAAGCTTTGTACACACGCTCAATTTCCAAGCGAGCAACAACCCCCGACGGCCAAGCGCTACACGCATCTAACGGCCGTTTCGGGAGAGAATCGTCCGTATATATGCGTTCGGTCGCCAGGCGGATCAACGAACAACCCTCGACCGAGCGCATACACATGGATGATTCTCGGCCAAAATGGCCGTTCGTCATTTTTTTAGCTTTGGGAGTTTTACTTTTTAAAGGGGGACAGGTCACAGCCAGGCAGAACTGACAATCCCCCACATAATTTGCATATCCCAGTCTCTCACCCTGGGCCACTAAATGTAGGAACTATCCATTCCATTAAAGCAAAGCTTTTTTTCTCTATCACTGCATGGCTAATTTATACAGCATTAAAGGAGAACTACGGTATAGTGTGTATAAAGGTTTAAAAAAAAAAAGTTAAAATGAAAAGTACTTGGGACCAGGATATAGGATTGGTCATTTCTACCTCCCTATATTGTTTTTTGTGAGTATCACCAGCCAAAAGAAAACTGATTCTGCCAGTCTTCCTCCTGGCTTCAGCACTATCTTTAATACAGGGCTAGTCAAATAAAAACGTATCTGCTGTAGCTCCTCAACAAAACAATATTGTGATGCAGGAATAATCAATCCTACCTCCCTGCCCCATGTACTTTCCATTCTTAAAAAGTAAATTACTAGAGTATAATTATCCTTTAAGCTCATTCTGTGCCTGCAGCTAACAACCAACCCTGCGGTTATCTGCTGTATGTGCTGTGTGCTTTTCGGAGGGTCTGGGCACAGAGAGAGGAGAAATGTATGCTAACTAGGAGTGAGCTGAACAGGACATAAGGAGACATGATGAAAGGGATCAAGTTCCTGGCAGCTCTAAAAATATAGAAAAAGATAAAGGCAAAGAGGGGAGTTCGCATTGGGAACCAATGAGGCATCCGGGGGGGGGTCCTAGAAGGCACATTTGCCAGGGTGGGATGTCTGGAGTCACAGAGAATGTCCCACTCAATACATTGGTACTTCAATATCTTGCTAGAACTTATTGGTCTCCCATGCTATATTGACTTAAGTCTGCTGTTGCGGGAAGATGATATATGCCTCTGATGCTATATCCTCTGGTTTGGGCAAAGGTACATGCATATTCAATACACGCCCTTCCTCAGACCCAGTAGGCTCGCATGATAATTAAATGATAACTACAAATCATACAAACTTACTATTATACTGTTACCGTGTTTGAAAAAACCTGGGATTTCCAAGGGTATGATTCCTCACTGGTTATTTTTTATGGGCACAATCAGCACACATCCAAACTTTTAGCCACATCCTCTTTTAAACACTTCTCATTTAATGTGTTTTGGGGAATTTTCTAGCCTGGTTATAGGTTATTTAACTTACTGGAAGATGCTTTTACATTACAATTGCTGGAAATTCCCCATGGTGTGTTTCCCAATAGCCAAAATAACAAAATAAAGCATGGTACACACCATGCAACATGTCCTCCTGACCGACTGGTCAACCCAGGAGGAAGGACTGTTGTTTATGGCAATAGTGGCCTTGATGTTTGCCGCGACCGAGCGTTTGGTCCATAGAGGACCACATAATCGGTCATGGTTTTCCGACACGTCTGATCATAAGTTCGGCCGATTCGGACGGCATCGGTTGCAAAAAACATCCAATAATTCGGGCCGAATTATAGGATGGTGTGTACCCAGCTTAAGTTTCTAGGAGCTGTTAAAAAAATTCCATATGGAAATGAGTCTAACCCTCAGTGGAGTTTTTAGAAAACGTATGTACAGAACTCTTAATTTAAAGGATATGTACACTGAAAAAGTAACCTTATGTTATTAGATAGCTGGGACTGTAATCTGAACGTGTGTTCCTTTTTTTTGCCTATTCCCTTCCCACCCCCTACCTTCAGTGTTTGTTTCTGGCTGGCTTCCTCCTCCATGGTAATGTGGCACCTAGGACCACCCCCACAAGATCTGTCTTTCCATTCCAAACAAGGTGGCCAGAGAATCTAGCTGGTGCTTGCTGCTCATGCTCGGGACTATAGCCGCACGCACCATAATGAAGTTACCATGCCTTTAATTTGCTTGCATTATATGAAGGGCTCTGTGACGTTATCATGGTGCGCAGGGATACAGCCCCGGGGCACATGCGTGGGGACATCACCGGATGCGCACGAGTCGTGCGCACATGCCCATTAAGCGCCATCTAGATTCTCTGACCACCTTGTTTTATCTGTTTATTAAAGGATAGCATGTACACAGTAGAAACAACTCTATAAAGGTGGGGTTTATTTTGTTTTATTACTCTCACATACCCATACTTTAGTGCTTAAATGTTGCTGGCTTCCTCCTCCACTCTAATCCTGTTTGAAACTTGCGTGATGCGTCAACTTTGCTGCAAGCGTGCGCCCCTGTGACAGCATTGTACCTCGCTCAAGACACAGGGTCGCATGTTTGCGACACACGCGTGCATTTACATCACACGCTCTTCAGAAATTATATATATTATCTCACAAAGGGCATGTTGGAGATTTGGAGAATCTTGTGGGGTCAGTCTTACAGGATTACAGTGGAGGAGGAAGCCAGCAACATTCAAGCACTAAAGGTAGGGTATGGGAGGGTAATAAAACAATAAAAAAAAAAAAAAAAACACCTTTATATTTTAAGCCACAGCTATACTGTACATGCCCTTGATGCCCTTGAATGATTTGGAATTAGTTTTTGTTAGAAAGGTCTCTGTGTTTGCCGATGACTGAAAACGTTCTTGAACATTTAACAATGAACAGATGAATAGTATTTTTCTGTGACCATCATTTTTTTGGACAGGGGATTAAACAAGTCCATAATTTTCATCTTCAATGGGCCATGTGATCAGTCCAACCATTAGACTACTGATTGAATTATAAGTCTATCAGACTAAAAAATCAGGCCAAGGTTGGCCAGTTTGCACTATTGCTAAGGTTTTTTTAACGGGAACTTCAGTAAAAAAAACAATAATCAAAGAATAAATTGCCCATTAATGAATGTAATGGTATGCAATTTACCTGTATATTCTATAGATATTTTTTTAATGAAGCTGACACTCCCCTTGTATTATGACTGACAACTTCAGGCAAACCTGGCCTTCTGTCATTTGACAGTATATACCAATTTTCCACTTTTTAACCACAGCAAAGCTGTAGATGTACAGAATTAATGCTTAAAGGGCAAGTCTACCCCCAAAACTAAAATTGAACGCACTGCTGGTCCCATTGTGTATACCTTATATCTCTGCTCCTTATGGTTCTCCTGCAGTACTTGTTCAAGGAAACTGAAGAGTAGGAGCTGTCTTCCTGTGACAAGGTTTCAGCCTCCTCCTTGTCCTCCAGGAGGTACTGTGACATGTTCAGGGGACCCCTTTCCCCCCATTCCCTCCCTACAGATCCCTTCTGTCTGCTGCATCCCCTACCTATAAAATATCTTTACTGTGTGTAGGGCACCCCATCCCACCCCCAACCGCTGATTTACTTTTGTAAAAAAAAGCTCCAGAAACATACTTACAGACCTTTGTTCCCCCGGCTGTATGCATAACGGGGAACAATAGCCGAATACATGGAAATACATTAAATAGATGTAGGTAATTCTCAAAAAAGGGACACATACAGGGAGATTCACCCAGAGGCACAAACACTTTTGGCAAATCTCTCGTAGTGGATTTACCAGTGGCTGTGCGACTCTGGGTGAATCTCACCTGCATGTAAGTATTTAACGCCAGCTATTAGCTGGTTTTAAATACTTACTTGGAAACAGCCGCGCAGCCTTTGGTAAATAGGCTTGCGACGGCTGTGCAAGTGCCTCTTCTGGTACTCGCGCATGCCGCCACAAACCAAGTCTTAATGTTGCGCTAACTGAACGTTAATCGGTTAGTGCGACTTTAAGAGCTGAAATCATTGCTGCATGCCCGCAGCGCTCCCAGGTAAATTAGGCCACTACACATTACTGCAGAACAGCATGGATGAGCCATGGATGTCTTCTTCTCTTTCCTCAATGTTCCATACAGCTTGGAAGGGATGGTGTCAGAAGGAGACAGCACGATACTGGGTATCGGCCGGTAATATCACAATGTGTATGGCCACTGTAGGGCTTCATTCACATTAACAGCTATGCACTTTCTACCCTACTGTTGTGTACACTGTCTTCTGCTTAATTGGCAAAATAATGAGACCTTTAAATTGGAAAACTTTTTCATAAATGCTCTGAAATCAGCCTGACATCATTTGCCTTTTATTATGATGATATGTCATTTAGTGCGGTGGCTCAGTTGGTAAGCACCGATTCCTTGCTCTGCTAAATTTCAATAGAGGCCACTAGATGGTGTAGCAATGGTATTTATTTTAATTTTATCTAGAGAATTTCTACACCATCTAGTGGCTACTAGTGGACACGATTTTCTTGGGAATAAATTAGATCTACTTTTTAAATGTGAAAGAGTGGGAGAGTTTGAACTATCAGGGAGATTCAATAAAAGTTCTTATTGTTTAAAATGGTGCTAATATTGCACCAATGAATCAGAACTTATTTAACATTTGAAAGCTAACATTTGATTGGTTGGGGCAAAATTAGCACCATTTTAAAAGATAAGCAGGGAGATTCAATAAAAGTTCTTATCGTTTAAAATGGTACTAATTTTGCCCCAACCAGTCAGATCTTATTTAGCATTTGAAAGCTAACATCTGATTGGTTGAGGCAAAATTAGCACCATTTTAAACGATAAGAACTTTTATTGAATAACCCTGAAGAACTTTTATTGAATAACCCTGTATATTTTTATGTGTACATTTGGATAAAGTATCCATACTAAAACATATTTGGACTATGGATAAAAAAATTTTTTCGTTTCACTAATAAATTAAATTATAAATATTTCCACTTTATTGGTCACTATTGCTCACTATTGATGGTCCACTAAAGAAATGTCAGCAGTTAATTTTCACATTTGACATTGTTTATGAATAGACATATAGTTTGTTATGTGTTTTTTTAAAAATTTTTAAATAGTTATTATATATGTCACTGGTTTTTACATTTGTATACTTACCTAATTACAGACACAAACATTTTTTTACTGCTACATATTACCAGTAAATCTTACTTTTAATGTGGTAAATTTACAACAATTTGCTTTCAGAGAGTCATTATTTACCACTTAGTACTAATGGTGGATATGTACATCTCTGTTGAAATTTTTTACTAGAAATATATTTGAATTAAATATAATTCAGCTCTGGGGCAGTTTATGTGTATGTAAATGTAATTGTGAAACTTCCAGCAATATTAAAAGAGAATATTCCCAATTAAGAAATAGCTTCCTCTGCAGGCATCATATCAGGAGATCTACTATAATCCATTTAATATTAATTTGTTATGCTGTATTGTAACTATCCTTGATAAGATACCGTATTTTTCGCCATATAAGACGCACTTTTTCTTCCCCAAAACTGGGGGGAAAAATGGGTGCGTCTTATACGGCAAATGTCTATCTGGGGGTCCAGGCTCGGTCATATTTGCACCCGTGCCCGGACCCCCAGATGGCCTGCAGCCGTCTACTCACTGTTCTCTCCGTCCACACTGTTCTCTCACAGAGTGTCTGAGAGGTGGATCCTGCTGCTCTGTGTCCTGTGCTGCTCGTTCTCTGCCTGTGTTGTGCTGCTGGCCACGCCCCTCTGACAGTTGAGACGGGGGCCGTGCTGTAGGTAAGATGTCTGTCACACGCTGAAGCAGACATCACACTACTGTTAATCACCGCACGTACACCGCCACTGATATGCAGATTTGGTTCTACTCCCCATAGAAGATCCATTCATTTTTTTGTCTGATATCATATACCGGTATCATATCATAGGAGTGCACAATATCTACTGTATATGATAACACACATCCCA